>WSTV01000281.1:0-37640 GCA_019632285.1 Tulasnella sp. 332 | reverse complement strand
TTCCACCAATGATGATGGTAGGTATACTGGGAGCGCGAAAACAGGCCACGGATGATAGGTCGGCGGTCCAGTTAGCGGTGCCGAAGCATTCAGATGGGGAGCAAGCTTGTACATTGTCGCGAGCGCGTTTAGACAGTACCTATGTAGACTGTGCACATTCATCACCATCAACCTAGAAGGAGGCTGAAATGTCTGAAGTAAAGCTACATAAAAAAAGCATTACAAAGTACGCACTGCATATTGGGTATATAGTTTTCAAAAAGGCCACGTGAATTAGCGCAGGGCGAACGAAGGGTTGCAATGTCTCATAGAATGTCCAGTGTACTGAGTGAGGCCCTTCACCTCACCTATCCATATGCAGGCGCGCTAATCACGCGTCACTTCGAATCCATGGGCCTGCGGTCATCCCCACCAACCGCAGAAGCTCGCGTATCGTTCCCAATACGGACGAGCTCATGGAGGACCGGCCAACTCGCCACCTGCTCGTATCTCGACTTCACATTCTCACTCCCCATCACCTCCCGATCCACCATGTAGAGCGAGCTCTTCGGAACCTTTACGCCCATGAACGACGCGTACTCCGTGGTGTGCTCGAACAGCGCGTCGGTGAGCCACGACGCCCGAGATGGGTCTCGCGGGTTGAAGACAATCGATGGCTGTTGGATAGGCCACGCGTGAGGCCCAACGAATGTGCTCTTCTTGATGGGTCGATAGACCACTCCAGACTCGTTGGCTTGAGCAGCCAGGTGCGGGACGAAGACCTGTTCGAGAGAGGTCTTGCATTCAAGGGTAGGATAGTAGAAGTTGATCAGCCTATGGAGGTTCTGGTCAGGGGCCTCTGATGGTCCGTCGCACCATGCTTGTGGGACGACATCTAGGGTGTTGACCAGATTGACGTTCCAGTTCGCATACCCTCGTGGTTGAGCAGTGGACGGGAACGCCTCCTCATAGAGTGTGACGAAGTTGGCGTTACCAGGAGAGGGTCCAGCGATGGGGTAAGTCTTGACTTGAGCCAATGGAATCCTCTTCGGCATCGCGCTCTTCCACCAAGCCAGAGCGAGAGCGGGTGCGAGCGCTCCACCTCGGCTGTGACCCGTGAAGACGAGCTTCGAAGTGGCTGGAATCATCGCAAGGAAGTCTTGGAGGTAGGTGCCAGATCCTCGTGCTGTAGTTGGAGGTTGGGTGGTCAAGATGACTCGAAGGCCCCGGGATGTACCGATAGAGATATAGGCCTTCCCGGCGTCGTCAACATACTCCTTGGATAGCGCCTTGGGCGGGGTTGTTAGGCCTGTCTGAATCCAATCGGATATGTTGACGACCGCGTTGACATCAGCGTCTCCGTGAGGCTTATCGTACCTGGAGGATGCGACGGTGCCAGCGATGGCGACGACGTAGGTGTCGATGGTCACGTTGTAGGCGACATACCACACGTTCCCTGGGCCTTCAGCGAGGGACCTCTCGGGTGCCTTCGAGACAACGGGGCCCCATACGACATCCCACGACCCCCACTCTGCAATCAGATCGGGTAAGGCTCTCTCCATCTCCTGTTGCATCTGCGGAAGTGGCGTGTTCTTCTTCTTCGACAAATGGTTGGAGCTCCAGGACAATCCGAATACTTGCTGATAGATGTCGTAGATCATCACTGCAGATTGAAATTCTGTCAATTAGTAATGTCTTGTGGTCTTGAAATGAAGGGAATACACACTGAATTATGGTTCGGTGATCGGTTTGAAGTGGCGATGAGGCAGAGGAGATGATGGATGTGAGTATGAGCAAAGACTTCATAAAAGATGGACACAAGAAAGAGAGAAGAAGGCTTTGTTTCGGTCATCTTTGCAGTATACTTATACCTTTGCTCCGCAGTCGCGAGAGCTTATGAGAGGTGGGGATGATTCATGCCAAAGGCCATTTGTGTTCCGGTAAGATTAGCTACCCGGAACGACACACAGAAGACAAGCCGCGGGCTTCAAGCGCCTTGGCATCACCCTCACACTTTTCGCAATGAGCCGAGTGAGCATCCCCCGAGCTCCTAAGATGACTCGTTGCATGACAAGGCACCAGGACAAGACATGGAAGAGTGATGAGTACTGCGCAAGAGGTACGCGTTGTCACCGTGAGCGCTAGGCGATGTTAAATAATAATAAAAAACCAAAAGTTGGGCTTGTGGCAGTGTGGCGGCCGTTAGATCACGGGGAATTGCTTTATTGTGAGCTACCGGACGAGATAACAGATTGGGAATGATGTTGAATGATTGTGGCTTCCTGTCTTCCCGCAGCCCAAAGAGGCGCTGAAAAAACACATGTACCAGTACAAGCGGTGGCGGTGGTCGGGAGATCAACCCAGAGAGGTGAAAATCGTCACCATGACCGTGGGACCTACTCGGCAAGGGTTGTTAATCGGAAATGCTACTTCGCCGGTGTACTATACATAGTTATAATACACCCCGGTTAATGCTTCAGTAATCTCGGTCCGAGCGTTGATGGACTGCTCTACGATGATTGAGCTTCGCTCGACGTTACCGAGCTCGGGGTTTATGAAGCCTTACCCACCCTGACCCTTATCATGTAGTCATACAGCCACCTCCCCCTCTTCCCTTGATTACCAGGAATGGCATCACTCGACATAGTTCAGGCACTCTTTCTATCTAGCATCCTGGTCATTGGGTTGGCCCGAATCTTCCGGAGATATGTCCTGATACCGAGGTACATGATTGATGCCGACTTGCCTAAACTTGGGACACCTCGGTGTGATAACAAAATTTTGGGACAAGCTGTTGTCTGTGGCGGAAGGTGCGCACCATAGCGGTCGACTCTCTCAATTAGAGGCTCGACTGATCTTGCAATGATTCGATCATGACGACAGCGTCGCGGGATTGTTGGCCGCGGCTGTGTGCTCTGACCACTTCGAGTCAGTCCGCGTTGTAGAGCCAGAAGCGTCCACACATGACGAGCGCGGTATAGAACTTCCAGCCAACTATGAGAGGCGCTTTGATGATTCGGGCGTGCCAGTGCCAGTAACCCCGAGGAAGCGCATCATGCAATACTACGCTTATCACAGTACGCAAACATGCCTTTTCTTCACTACCTTGCCAAAAAAAATTACTACTATTTCAGCATATAGTATTAACTATAGATGCCAAATCTATCCCTTTTGAACCAGTGTTTCATCCGACGTCATACACTGCGCTACAGCATCTGTTCCCGAACCTTCAAGCAGAGCTCGACTATCTGCACATCAAGTGAACCGTTTTTTTTTTTCAAGACTGTTCAGGGCTCCTCTAATGTGAATAGTCATACAGACCGACAGTCATGGACCGCCGGAATGCACAATTTCCCGCTGATCCATACCGCAAGGCTTTCGAAAACGATGACATCACAAGCGGGGCTCCGCTCACACTCTCGATTTCCAGGGAGACTTGGGAGATCCTTGTTAGGCGATGCGTCAAGAATAGCCGATCCAACATCAAGTTCGTTACGGGAACGGTCGTCGGGGTTCGTGCGACTTTGGATGCCCGAAATAAACGGCTCGAGAAGGTCCTGATTCGAACTGATGCATCAGGTGAGGTGGACGAGGTTGAAGCGCGGTTGGTCGTGGGTGAGTTCTTGCTCGTGAAGCCAATCGAGCAAAAACCTAAATTCGTTTTGCAAAAAAAAAAAAAAAAGACGCAGCTGGAACGGCACAGATGGGCTTCCATAGGTGGCTCAAGAGTGCCGGGTTTGCGCTGCCGGCACGACTCAGACACGAGTACAAGCCCAACAGACAAGTTGTCAACGCGATATTTACTGTCCCAACCCATCTTCACGATCTCTGGCCCGTTCCGTGGGGGTTCAAGCCTGGCGGGTTGACTTTCGGTATTTCAGGAGAGGCGCGATCGTTCTGGGCGGCGGTACTTGACCGAAATCAAGGCGAGTTGCCACACCCCGACTTTTGCACATAACTTCGTCTCTTTTGACAGTCGACTCATCCATCCCTCCTTTATCTCTTTTCAGTAATCGTGGGCATGTCATGTAACAACTGGCCAATCCGCCCTCATTCTGCATCAGAGATGGTGGCCACGTTCTGTGATCTCAAAGATTATCGCGATGGTCGCGTTCCTCCATGGGTTCTTGACACTCTAAAGTTCCTCGAAGATCACGAGGTTGAGTGCGAGCCTTTCTGGTCCGACTATTCGCACAGGTCGTTTAGCTGGGTGCGATATCACAAAGCGGAAATCGACTCGCTTCCGAAGAATTTCGTCGCTGTCGGTGACGCCGTGATGCGTTTGAACCCCTCGGCAGGTACGTACCGCTGCGCATGACCCTTCCTTCAATTAAGTTGACGATCGAGCCCTTTTCCCGACGATAGGGCAAGGTTGCACGAAAGCTGTGTATGACGCAGTGACTCTTGGTGCCTGTCTCGGCAGTGTCTCCTTCGACAAAGACAAGGCCGATCTACCGGAGAACTTCTCGCGTAAATTCTTCCAGAAACAGGCACCTCGCATCGAGCACATGTGGTAGGTTGCTCATCCACGAGCTGCGTTGTATCTAAAGTGGGGCTCACAATTCCCTTTGCGGTCTCCATTTTTCTTTAGGACGCCACTCAAAGATATGGACTACCGAGCGCCGGAATGCGTTCCGGTAGACGGCGAGAGCCTTGAGGATGGACCATGGAGGAGGCGCTTTGCCCAGGAAGTCGCGAAGCTCTGTAAAAAGGTGGCTTTTAACCTCCACCTTCCTTCTTTATTTGCTGTAACGTACTGATGATGAAAACCGGGGTAACGGTTAGGATATTGAGGCGTTCCATCACTTTTGGCATGTCAACACATTCCTCACTCCCCCTACGGACTTGTATCAGCCGTGGTTTCTCCTGCGCGTTGGACGACAGTGGCTATTTGGATAGATCCTGACTCGCCTTTTAGAAAGCGGCGTAAAGCAGACAATAAAACAAAACGCGCGCAAACAACCGAAGAGGACTTGCCCCTTTAAGCTTTCATAGATGCGTTCCTCGGGTAATGTGATGATACACCAATGTCAACATGTTCTCCAGATTTCTTCTTCGCCGATGGCCCTGAGGCTGTGCGCAACAGCGAGGTCTGCCGCAGTATCGACCGTCGGGTCCATAAGTTTCTGCCAATCGACGTCGGGCGTTTCAAATGCGCCGGTCCTCCGATGATGACCGCATCGCCTTCAACACCACGTTCTGTGCCTTAAAGGTTGTGCGAAGTCGAAGCATGTGGCGTCGAGCTTGCCGAGATCCAATGGGATGACGACATAGTCTTTTCTTGGCCATCACGTCGTGCGTTGCACGCCTCACCTCTTATCGCATATAAAAAGGCACACTTCCTTAGTGTTCAATATAGCATAAAGATCCCCCCTACCCACTTCGTACACACCTCCCCTCCCCAAATCCACTACTCGCAAACATGAAGGGCTCAGACATTCTCCTCGTCCTCATCGCGATCGTTCTACCACCGGTACGTGCTCATGTTGGATGTACTCAGATTACTGAGTCGAAATGCTGACTCTCTGGATGGTCTTTAGCTCGCGGCGTTCATGATCACGGGCTGCGGCTGTGACCTCCTCATCAACATTATTCTGGTGGGTCTCCAGCATGGCTTTGTTTCCTGACTTCGATGCTAATATCCTTTGTCCCTACTAGACTTGGTATGTCGCGGCTCACGATCGAGGGCTACCTTTCTTTAGCTGACATGATATCGTTTGGCCTATCAGCCTCGGATATATTCCTGTGAGACCTTCCTCCATGGTTTTTGAATGAGTATGACACTTAATGGGACCTCTTGCTTTTTAGGGACATATCCACGCATTCTGGTTGATCTACAAGAAGATGCAAGCGGAGAAGATGTACGGCGTTGGTGGATACACCTGTAAGATGAATGTCCACCTCGTCTTACCGTGCCCCCAAACTGATCATCTTTGGTGTTCCCTCACTTGACTCAGACGCTGGCAGCGGAAGGTTCACTGGTGGAGGAGTTGGTGCCGCACCCATTGCACCCCAGCCTGGATACGGCGCTACGAACTATTAAACACATACATGCAAGGTAGGTCAATGTCCAGTATGCCAATCGCGAAAAGCGTCTTGACATGGCTTCTCCATCAGCGCGACTGCACACGCACATCACCCGGAATGTCTGGACTTTTACCATGTTCTAAATACCCTGTAAAACTCGTTTGATAAACTTGTGATATCGACCTATCGAATGATGATAATACGATTGCATCTATCCTGCACCTTGCCTATTACCTCGTGACGTCACCTCGTGTTGAATCGAACACTGTGCCTTGATGTCCCCATGCGGTTTCATCGCAGCGCGGACTGCGTTCAACCGGTTCTCTTCTCTTCTACCGCGACCACAGCCAAGTCGCAGCCTTACCCCTCTCTTCATTACCATCCTCATATAACGCCCAAACAGAGCCTCTTTCTTAACCCTCAAACCTCAAATCATGGCCAACGGATCTGATATTCTCCTCATCATCGTCGCCATCCTCTTCCCCCCGGTACGCCTTAAGAACTCCGTCCAGCTTGAAGCCTAATGGTCTACTGGAGCTGACTCATTGACTTTGCGCCCCCAATGTAGGCGGCTGCTGCGTTCATTGCAGGTATGTCGCTGACGCGCTCAAAGCCTGACAATGATGAGAGCTGAACACTCTGCTCACATAGGATGCTCTTGTGACCTCTTGATTAACATTTTGCTGGTAGGCACAGTTCTCCCTATCTATTCAAAAAAGGCATTCTTTATTGACACAACCCTCTTATTAGACCATGTAAGCACGAATACTTTGGAGGCGATCTGAGCTTTCTGTATGTGAATCTGACGCCGGGTACCATCCGACTAGGTTGGGTTACATTCCGGTGCGTGCAAGTTGAGGATCAAATCTAGTTGAAATTGTCTGACGCAATTCGCAACGCAGGGCCATATCCATGCCTTCTGGCTCATCTACCGCAAGATGAAGGCAGAGGAGCAGTACGGCTACGGCGGCTACCAATGTGCGTTTACCCCCTCATCTGTCTTGAAATAGCTGTTTTCTGACTCTTCTGCATCGCATATTCCTTATATTAGATCTCGGAAACGGCGAGTTCGTTGCCAACGGTGGATTGCCCCCGGTAGCGCCCAACTACGGTTCAACCGGTCGTTAAACGCCCATAGTTGGTTGGGGATAGTCATGTAGATGGAAGAAGTTTTGTTTCTATCGGTGTTCTCGCGCTCCCTTTTAGCTATCCAATCCGATGCTAGATGTTGCTCCTTACTCCATCGTCAGCGATTGCGACCCGTTCAATTGTCAAGCCCATTCCATCCGCGACCAGGCACAATCGCTCGCAAACAAGTTCTACGACACGCCGAGTGACATCCTACTGTTCATTCATACCCACTAGAATGCCTCACCCACGAAACCCGCATCAGCGGCGGAACGGTAACCAGAATCAGAATCAGAACCATAACCAGAGTCAGCAAGACCAGCAAGACCAACAGCACTATGATCAAAACACTAACGGCAACGAACGAGAGCGTCTAACCCAAGATCCTCAAGATGTCATGTCCACAGCGATCCGTTTGCAATGGAACATCCGAGTGCTGCAACGGCACGATCCACAGATCACATCCATCGTCGATCAGTTCACGTATGTGGTGCTATATCGATTCGATGGCGAACGTTGGGTGAAGCGCGGCGTCGAGGGTAGCATGTTCTTCTATACGAGGTAGGTAAACCCTTTGTTGTTTTTGCCCTTTTTTGAAATCGATAGTGGGGATGGATTCTGATGGGAAGCATGATTTGATATATATTTATATATATATATCTTTTTTTTGGTTGGTGGTGAAGGACAGATCCTCCTAGACATGGCTTTTGCATCTTGAATCGGGAAGGGATTGGCAACTTTGTTCAGCCGTTGAGGCGAGGGGACGAGATGGCGGTCACGGCTGAATATATCATCTATCGGCCGGCGAATGTAGATGTTGGTGAGTACTGAGAGACCTGTGCGCACGCATGTTGGAGGTCGACGGGGTCGTCGACGAGTTGCTGATTCAAGTCTTGGGACTGGCCCGCGGGATCTTCTTCTTCTTCTTTATTTTGCAGAGAACTTCGAGAACCTCTTTGGGATCTGGACATCAGACCTCGTCGAGAGGAAGCATCTGAATGAATTCATGCTCAAGTCAGTTCAGGCTTGTCATTCTTTCAAAACGGAGGACTAATCAGACGTCATGGGCTTCAACAGGATCCAGGACCACGTCTCTGCTACCGACGTGCCATATTCCCCGGTCCTCCTCCATCAACCCCTGGAGAGGCCGGAAGATGCCAAGCTACCGTTGATCACCCCTTTACCCCCGCCTCCCACAGGACATGCCCAAGCATCCCCTCAGCCGAAGAAGAACAAACGCCAAAAGCAACCGAATCAGAAGCCGACGCCCTCTCCTGTTGCCCAGCCTCAGGTCGCACAGGTTCAAGCACCGCCACCGCCGCCACCAGCGCCTGCCGCGTCTGGAGAGCCTCTCGTAACGGTCGATTCGCTCTTCTCCAAGTTCGTTTCGCCGCATCCGCCTGCTTCAACGTCGCCACCTCCAGCTGGAACAAATGGCTCATCGGCGGAGTTGAGAGGTCCTGCGTTGCTTCAGACGATGTTCGCTTCGGCTGCAGCATCTGGAGGAGTGGGTGGACTCTTCTCGACGAGCACATCCACATCGGAGACGAAGACTATCATGGCTCCTGGTGGGGGAAAGGAGACGGTGTCCAGGGAAACGGTGATCACTTCGACGTCTGTATCGCTGCCGCCGGATGTATCGGCGACGACTCCAGTGGGTCAAGGGAAGGAGAATGGGGAGGAAGGCGTCGTGCAAGGTAATATGCTGAAACAGCTGCTCGGCATCTCCGCTCCATCTCCCTCCTCAAACTCTTCTCCCCGTTCACCATCACCCCCTGGACAATCTTTGCACGTTGATGCTTCTGGTACTCCATCACGCTCTGGGTCCATCCCCCCAACTTTCAAGCCCATCAACGAGGACGAGGAAGGCACCCCGCCTCGTATCCAGACTCCACCCAACACCGACGCCTTCGGGGCCGTCAGAATAAGCGTCAAAACGACCCCGACGCCGCAGTCCAAGCGCAAGAGCAATGGCATGGCGCAGCAGCCAGCGACGCCAAACATCAATCGTGATCTCGTCGCATACGATTTCGAGAACGGGGATGCGCCTCAGGGGATGGCGTCACCTTGGGCTCCGTTACAGCAACAACAGGCGAGGACGGATGCGCCTCACCCACCGCCGTCACCTTCGATGCTGCCAAAACCTCGAGGTGTACGGGAGAAGAGAGGTGGTGGCGGTGGCGGGAAGAACAACGGAACTCGGAGGGATGGATCCCCTGTACCTCGAGCGCAGCAACATCAACGTCAGCACTCCACAGCATCAGCGTCGAATAGCCCGGCTCCTGGAACGCCAAAGAAGACGTATGTCCCCAAGAACGATGCGACGGAAGAAGGGGCGAGACGGATTCATAAGGACTTGGCCGCTGATGTGCTTTTGAGTGCGATGAAGAATGGAGGAGATGGGCGGCTGAAGGGTGGATTGAGTAAGGAGACGTTTGTACAGGAGCTGCTAGCTCTGATACACGTGAGTTAGGTTGTTTTGACGATCGGATGGTGTTGCCCGGTGAACTGATGAGCTGTTCTCTTCCCTGTACGTGAACAGCGGAAGTCGGACTTTGTGGATGTCTTGTATGAGAAGTATTCTGAGGCTACGGGCCTCAAGGATGCGTCGAGTCACGATCCCAACACAGTCGATCTCAGGGATTAAGAGAATTATCACGGTTGAATCAAGGTAGGTTCTGTGTTATAGTTTTGTCAAGTATTTACATTCGATGTAGTCACTGTACAATAAGCATGTTGTTTTGTCAGATTTGTGGCGATCAAGTTCGCCGTCATGTTTGTCAGTGCTTTCCTCGTTTCAAATCCAACATTGAAGGGTCGACACCAAGAGCAATGCGGACCAGGACGAGTACCAGTGGATGTTTAACGTATTGCCCATCATCTCGGGGGGCCAATGCCGCATCGGCGTTGCAAATAGTGGCCTGCGAACCTGGTATTGAAACTGGTGGACGAACGTGCGTCAACGCCAAAGCTGACTGAGATGATCAATAAATTGTGATCGCCATCAATCCACCTATCAAAGCCGGGACGCGGGGCTTCAGGTATCCGCAGAAAGACTCTTCAAAGCGCCACATTTCGGAATCTATGAGATGTCCATGAGGCTGACGACTGTTCTACCCGGGGACCGCGCCGGTATTTTGCATAGTCTTGTCTAAGCGAAGGCACCCGATTAGTCGCATCAGTTCAGGCACGTAATTCGCGCCTATACCTTCTTGCGCAGCTTCTTCAACAGTCGTTGACATGCGTCTTCTCTCCCCAGAACATGGCGCCACACTGTCCGAAGCAAACCGCCGACATGAGAGACCTTAAAAATGATTGCGTTGAATAGCTTCAGCATCGGGATAAGCCTTGTAGATGACTTTGATGCCCTGGCTGACCGAAATCAGCGTTCCAACTTCTGTTACTCACTCGAGGGAACGAGAATCATGAACGGATCGGATCTCGCATCGCTCTCGTAACCCATATGAACCTTGTCGTCTGATAGCGCACGTTCATTATCACCCGGGGTCTCAATTTGCTTTGGTAAAGGCTCCCCGAAAGCGTCGCAACTTCTGAATTTCCTATTTGACTGCCGACCCATGGTCGCCCTCTAATCGCAGCCTTTAAAGGCGACGGGTGCCCAGGTTCTCCACATGTTTAGGCAGAGGCAGACTTCGATTAGGCTCCCCTCTCTTGCTCGTGTGGACCCCTTCCCATCCACTCATCATTCTCGCCATCATGTCAATCCACCGAAAGCAGGAGGAGAAGCATGTTAGCGACAACAGGACACCGACCCTGACAAGCTCTGACGAGGTCTCAGATGCAGACAGTCTCGCCATCCTTCCAAAGGGTGTGCTCGATCCCGTGTATCAAGCCAAAATTGAGGTTCTCAATCGTGCCATCCAAGAGATAGGCTTCGGTCGTTATCAGGCGAGTACCTGATATCTATGCTCGCCCATGGATTGCGATGCTCATCTTCTGGATACCCTTTTAGCGGCATTTGTTTGTCTTAACGGGTTTTGGATGGCTTGTCGACAATATGTGGCCGGTTCTCCTTAGTGAGCGGGCTGTAACTCGAGTGTAACTTACGCATACTGAATCTGCTCTTGTAGGCATCATCCTCACCCCAGTGTTGAACGAATTTCATTTCCGCGGTCCTTTCCTCAACTTCTCCCAGGGCCTGGGTCTTCTGGTCGGCGCGATAGTATTTGGTCTCGGATGTGATATTTGGGGCAGAAGGTAAAGCATAAGCCTTCTTGAGGTCCAACGGTACTCTAATATATTCACGCGCGTTTAGGCTATCGTTCAATACAACGTTACTCATCGTCGGTATCTTCGCCACTGCTGCAGCCGGCGCACCAACATACATAGTTCTCTGCGTCTTTGCTGCAATATGGAGCGTCGGGGTCGGTGGTAATCTCCCCGTCGACACCTGCATCTTCTTGGAGTTCTTACCCGGAACGCACCAATACCTACTCACTGTGCTTTCTATCTGGTGGGCGTTAGTGCAATCATTCCTCTCGTTGATAGCCGCATGAGCTTACCTGTCTCTCGTCTGCGGGAACGAAGATTTGGGCAATTGCTAGCGAGTCTGGTTGCATGGGCCATACTTCCAAGATACTCGTGCCAGCAAACCGATCCACACTGTACCAAAGAAAAGAACATGGTGGGTTTACCCCACACAACTCGTTTTTGATGCATCCCTAACCGCCAATGCATTCTTTAGGGCTGGAGGTACTACGTCATCGTCATGGGTGCCTTCATGATCCTCCTTTGGGCCACTCGCTTCTTTGCCTTCACACTTTATGAATCCCCTAAGTACCTCGTCGGTCGCGGACGAGATGCCGAAGCGGTAGAGATCATCCATAAAGTGGCCAAATACAATAGCACGACGTCCACATTGACGCTGGAGGATCTATCAAGTATCGATACCCTAGCTGGACATGGTGTCGAGACAAGCGCTCAGGCTGCGATCAGAAGGAACGCAGAAAAGTTCAGCTGGGTGCATATCAAGGCACTGTTCAGGACTAGGCGGATGGCGTGGTCAACGAGCCTCATCATCCTCACATGGGGTAAGCTGTCCTCTCCGCTTAGTGCCACTGCGATCAGTACTTATTGTGATGCTCATGAACGCTTACCGCTTCTGAAGCCATCATCGGTTTGGCTTTCCCTCTATATACTGCGTTCCTCCCATATTATCTAGCAACACGCGGTGCAGACTTTGGAGATGGGAGTGTCAATACAACTTACAGAAACGAAGTAATCCTAAGCGTCCTTGGACTCCCCGGAGCTATAGTGGCTGGTTGGCTGGTGGACATTCGTGGTATCGGCAGAAAGGGGGCACTATCTTTGTCCACGGGTATGTGTTGATTAGCGATCGAGAGTCGCTGACCGGTACCTGACTTTTTATTTATATTTTTATATTTTTAATTTACTTCCTTCAGTCCTCACAGGTGTCCTCCTCTTTGCGAGTACGACTGCGCGAACGAGCAACGCTCTTTTGGGTTGGAACTGTGCATATAGTATGTTTGCTGGTGATTTGGCTGTATCTATCCTTTTCTCTCTGATAGACTATGTCATTATCAGCTTTCACAAGCAACATTATGTATGGCGTCCTCTATGCTATGACGCCGGAGGTGGGTCGCTGCCTGTCTCAAAGTTGGCTACCTAGATAAGCCACCGCCGCTGACCGAATATATGTTATAGCTATTCCCTACAAAGGACCGTGGTACTGGAAATGCATTAGCTTCGACGGCGAACCGCATCTTCGGGGTCATGGCGCCTATCATCGCTTTGTATGCGAACCTCACGGTAAGCCTTTAAAGCTCTCTTGCTTGTTCGTTGGTTTGATCGATGCTCTTTAGACTGCCGTGCCTATCTGGATAGCTGGCGCATTATTCGTTGCCGGAGGACTTACCGCGCTTCTGCTGCCTCTAGAGCCGAGAGGCAAGACGAGCTTGTGACCGACTCTGACTGAGCGTCTGCTGATAGATTCCTAGAGGACTGCTTGCTATGCGAAGGTGATGATGTGCAATAGCTATGCCTTTAAAAATCCCTTTGATCTCGATCACACGTGACCACTGTTACCCGTGCCAGCATGAAGCAAGCTCGGCGCCCTTGATCCTTCCTGGGAGGTAGAGTTCAGAATGTGGGAGTGGTAATTGAACACGGCGTTCACCACCTCCACTACATCGCTGCTCGAGGACGGAGATAGTTACTTGCGGCGTACGAGAGTGACCTTATCTGCATGTCAAATACAACTCAGCCATCGCTTCTTCCATATCAGCGAAGTCTGCTGTCCAACATTCACGACCCACAGAGTTCCGAACTCATCCTCATCGCCAGAGGGCTTGGCTTGCGAAAGGTCGTATGCACGCTGCTCCAGATATACGATGGGCCCCAAAACCTCGTCTTACTCGTGAACTCTGCGCCAGAAGAGGAGAAAGGCATAGGGTCTGAATTGGGCGTGATGGGTGTGAGGAATCCTGGCTTGAGGATCGTCGATTACGAAATGAGCAAGAAGGATAGGTGAGCTATCCTAGGTCAAATTATGAAAGACCAAAAGTTGGATTTGGCACGGATCCTATCTAGGCAGTCGATGTACAAGAAGGGCGGATTGGTCTCTGTCACTTCCCGCATCTTGGTTGTGGACCTACTCCAGAAGGACATACCTGTAGGTTTGATCACTGGCATAGTAATCTTACATGCTGATAAGTCAGTCATGCCTTTCAATACTGTATCCTGAAGAGGTCATCACTTGGCTGAGAGGTTATCAGAATAGGATCACGCCGACGAGCTTGGAATCTTTCATAGTGAGGTTGTACCGGACCGAGAATAAGGTACATAGTGTCGACTTCTTTATTATACTCAAAGTTTAACAAGTTCTGTCTCCTTAGGAAGGCTTCGTCAAAGCGTTCTCCGACCAGCCAGAGCAGTTTACTTACGGGATGTTCCCGTTGAAGACCGTCATGACGGAGTTGCACCTCCGTAAAACGCACATCTACCCGAGGTATGCATAGCATAACCTCCTTAGTTATGAGCTCAATCTCTGCGCATCTTGTCGATAGATTCCATCAAGAGGTTCAGACTTCTTTAGGACGGCGAAAGGCAGATGTTGTAGAGCTGTATGTGCCGATGACACCAAGAATGCGAGATATTCATCAAGCTATCGTGCAATGCATGACGGCAACCTTGAACGAACTAAAGAGGAGCAACACGACAGTTGGTAACTTTCTTTAGTCCCAGAGAGATTTCGTGTTCAAGCCTCTTCATCAAGCTTGATCTAGAAGACTTCAATGTTGAAAACGCCTATTTCCGGTCATTCGACTCGATCGTTCGCCGACAACTCGACCCCGTCTGGCACAAGGTCGCCTTCAAAACGAAGCAGCTCGCTAATGATCTGGGGACGCTGCGGCGTCTGCTCACTTACCTGCTCACCTTCGATCCCATCTCCTTCCATTCCTACCTCGAGACCATCGTGTCCTCCAACGCCACCACAGCATCCAATCCCATGGCACGATCGGAGAAGTCAGACTGGCTCTTCACGGATGCCGCGCATGTGATCATCAGCACGGCCAAGGCGAGGTGCTACACGATGGACACAAAGAGTGCGAAAACTGGGGCGTCTGTGAATCCCGGAGCACCCGACGCCGATGAGATGGATGATGAATGGGAGGTCTTGGATGAGATGACAGGGGACAAGACGGGTAAAGTGAACACCGATCCGATGTGGAAGAGGTGGATGCCAAAAGGGATGAAGCCCGTACTGGAGGAGCCCAGAAAATGGGGCGTCCTTGCAGAAGTCCTATTGGAGATCGAGCGGGAAATCATTGCCAGACCTCTGCGACCAAGTCGGTGCCTATTTTTTTTTCCCCTAATCAGGAGGTCACGCTTACCACCTCCCGCTTCGGATAATCATCTGTTTTGCCAGTGGAGCCCGGTACGAACGTCGTTCTGGTCATGGTCGGTGACAGCAGAACGGCGATGATCCTTCAAGACTTTCTTCCCAGTATGCACATCAATGCGTCGTCGCCTGGCCGTACCATACTCGAACGTCGACTCAAGAGCTATCTCTTCTGGAAGAGCGCACTTTTTAAGATGGACAAGACGTCTTTACAGTATCCCGGTAGCAAGGGCAAAGAGAAGGAGCAAGACGCGAACCCGATGAGCGAAG
This sequence comes from Tulasnella sp. 332, assembly GCA_019632285.1. Lineage (NCBI taxonomy): Eukaryota > Fungi > Basidiomycota > Agaricomycetes > Cantharellales > Tulasnellaceae > Tulasnella > Tulasnella sp. 332. Next base: position 22,354 of record WSTV01000281.1, on the reverse strand, counting down.
CGCTCAGGATGAAGGACCAACAGCGAGCCGCGGCGAGGCAAGCTCGACGACGCGTGAGAGGCGGTGGAACTTTCAACGCCGCTATGGGGGAGCGAGATAGGAAGAAGGAGCTCGAGCGCACTGGAATGATGCCGAACGAGACCGACATCGAAGTTGAGGCGGAGGCCATTGCCGAGTTGTGAGTTGAAACTCACCTAGTGCTTCTCTCGGTTGTTCTGTTCCCACGAAAATTGATACCTCGCCGTCTGTAGTCTGGCGACGCAGCCTATTCAGCTTCTGGATAACACTCCCGAGGATGGCTTCAGTGCGCCGTTCCCACTATCTGATCATCTTCGCGAGGAAACTCCGGCCTCACGCGACTTGCCGCCAACACCCTGGTCCGAAGCGCAGCTGCCAGAGTTCGACGACCACTACGGTCTGTTGACACCAGAACAAGTCGTGGTGGTCCGTTCGTATGGTGACGATGGTGATGACCAGGTGCTCAGCGAATTACGGCCAAGATTTATTATCATGTTCGATCCTAATCAGGACTTCATTAGAAGGATCGAGGTCAGTGGTTATTCAATGTGCGGCAGGCAGTTGGGGGATTGGGCTGATCCTATGCGTTTCCTTTCTTCATACAGGTTTACAAAAGTTCTAATCCCGGTCTAGCAGTTCGTGTCTACTTCATGATATATCATTTATCAAGCGAGGAACACAAGTACTTGTCGGGTCAGCGCCGAGAGAAGGACGCGTTTGAGCGGCTGATCAAAGAGCGCGGCGTCAGTCTTAATTGTCTACGCTATAAGGATACATACCCGTTCGCTCACAAATTTCCTAGTCCATGCTGATACCTATCTATGATGACACGCGGTCTGACAGCACTGAGAAGCTTGTCACCGTCAGCAGCCGTGTCGGTGGCGGTCAAAAAGCAACCGAAGTTGAGCCGCCTCGCGTGAGTATCAGCAGCGACACATGGATATAACGTAGATATCTAGCTTGGGCTGATTCTTAGAACGTCGTTAGATCATTGTCGACATGCGCGAGTTCCGATCGAGCCTGCCTAACCTCATTGACAAGGCCCGGATGCAAGTCATTCCTGCCACCTTGACTGTGGGCGACTACATCTTGACGCCTGACATGTGTGTGGAGCGTAAGAGCGTGCCCGATTTGATCCAAAGCTTCATAAGTGGGCGACTGTACGTTATTCAGCTCGCCATAGATTAAGTCAAATGCTGACAGTGCATAATGGCGATGTGCAGATACACACAATGCGAGCTGATGTCAGCGCATTACACATATCCTATTCTTCTTATAGAGTTCGAGGAGAGCAAGTCCTTTGGTCTGCAGGTCGGTGGCTAGCTTACTTGGGTCATTTCCGACGCATAAACTCATGCCTCGCCTTGTCAAAGACATTGGCAGATACGCAAACTGGGCCTAAAAAGAAGATCAGCGAGAAAGCCGCCTCCGTCAACTTGTCCGGGCCTCCGAAGCCATCTAATGCGAATGACTCGCTGATTCAATCGAAACTCGTTCTCTTGACCCTTACCTTTCCCCGCCTTCGCGTAATCTGGTCATCCTCCCCTCACGCATCCGCGGATATTTTCAAGGATCTCAAGCTTACTTTCCCGGAGCCAGACGTGCTCAAAGCAATCTCCATGGGAGCCGAGGATGATACGGCAGTCGCGGAGGGGTTGGAGGATGTCAATACTCTTGCAGAGGACGTTTTGAGGGCACTTCCAGGTGTGGGCACCAAGAATCTACGATACGTCATGGGGAGGGTGCGGAGCGTCAGCGCGCTGTGCGAGATGAGTTTGGAGGAAGTCCAGGAGCTATTGGGCGTGGAGCCCGGTAAACAGTGCTACAACTTCATTCACATAGGTGCGCGGGCTCGACTGCTAGCTGAAGGAGATGGAGGTGCAGACGCGTGAGGAGCTAGGAGGCGCGCAGTCCGTGGTCATTCGTCTCATTAGTGGTATAGTCATTCAACCCTTGTTATCAAGCTAGCTACAGTTGCGTGAGAAAGAGAGTGGAGCAAGAGGAGGCGAGCAGAGAGCGGATATCGCTGCCGAGACCGTCGAGTCAGTAAGCATTTGGATCGAGTACGTAATCGTGAGAGGTCCACTTACATTTCAGCGCATTCCGCGGAGAGATGATCAAGACCCTTTTGGCCTTTAATCACCCATATTGTTAGCTGTAGTCGAGCGAAGGGCTCTGTCGTGTGTTACTCTTTTGATCTTCCAACCAGTCACGACTGGCCTCGCAGATTCGCCGTCACCGTCACGAGTCGAAGCTGCGGAGATTACCGTGTTTGCCTTGGCTGGTGGCTTGTATGGTGCCACTCGTGGTTTGGTTGTGGATAACTTTTGACCATACGAGTCGGAGATAGGTAGCTTGAACTTTCCAGATGACGTGAACGGTCGATCAAGCTTCTTATCGCGTCGAAGCTTGGGGCACTTCTTGGGCAGAGTTGACCAGCTTTCATCAACTGATTCTGCGAAGGCGGAGTACGCCGAAGGACGAACGACTGAGGATTTCGTAGGATGTGATGGGGTTGAGAATTGATCTGGGTCGTTTTCTCTCTCTCTCTCGGCTGTATACGAAGAGGGCCGAATAGTACCCTGCGACCCATAAGACTGGAGGAAAGGAGCGTAAGAACGGGAAGGAGTTGACAGCTGATATGTACGCGAATGAGCCTTTCGTTTCTCTGGAACTTTCGAAAGCGGACTGGAGGAAGAGGAATAATCCAAGATAGGCATATTTTGACAAGGTGAAAGAACTTGGTGCGAATGAAGAAGGAACTGGTAGTCGAGGTCGATAGGAGCACTGTCGTCGGAACCTGTACCCATGTGCTCTTGGGTTAAAGAAGGCGACGAGGCGGTCAGATACGAGCCCATCCTATCAGAATTGCTCCCGCCCTGTCGAACAGTATCATGATCTAACGGTGGCCTGTTTGAATATAGCACATTGTGGGTGTCCTCGTGGCACGTACGGGCGTACGAAGCGGAAGCGGATCGATCGGAAACTGCCGGAACCGGGGGGTTAGGCGGAATCCGAGTGTCTGGAAGCAAGCCAGTATCGTCGAATGGAGTGTCAAGAGAGCGTCGGTCGCCATATGGTCCTCTTTGGTGTGAAGGCGTCGACCCCAAGCTTTCCGTGAGGGTCTTCAATGTGGGAGGAAGTCGATCTGTAGAGCCAAGAGAGTTGGAATGCGGAGAGTTTTGGCGGGGAGCGGGACTGGGGGCATGCATGTAATTCTGTGAGTTGTGTTGTTGTGTCGTGACTGCCGTATAATTCCGCTCAAACGGAAGCCTAGTCTGTTCAGTAGATTCTACGAAACCGTTAGTGTTAGTAATATATAACATGACGATCCTGGCGACTAGACTCACTGTGTTTCAACACATTTGTCTGTGATGACTTCAGGGGAAGCGTCCTCTTTTGTAACTGGGCTGGAGTAAAGAGGGTCTTTGGGTTTGCCTGTTGTACCTTTGAAGGAGTGGGAAGAACCTGGGTGGTTTTTAGGAAGGTTTTTGGGTCGGGGTCAAATGGAGGTATTTGGGCCTTTTTCTCGACAGGCGCTATACCCTTCTTGTGGTCGTTGACGCGAGTCCTGGCCTTTACTAGACTGGACATTGGAGACGAGACGCGTTTTACAGCAGTGTTTTTCTTCACTGACACGTTCTCTCTCCTAGAAGCGGCGTTCAGCTTGGCGAAGGTCCAAGGGTTAGCAATAAATGTGGCTGCCTCTTCGCGGGGGGCGAGGTCGAGGTCGGAGGAGCTGTAACTGGTGGCATGAGTGGTTGTGTTAGAGATGTTGACGGGTGCATCGTTGTCGTCTGATTCGTAACCTTCGTCAAACGAGTGGCCTTGACGGAGAGAGAAGCTCCATTCGAAGCTTTTGGACATGGTGGGGAGAGCAGGGCGGTGAGGCAAACAAAAACCCAAGAAGCGCTCAAAGCCGTTTATCCCCGGTTCTTGGTACCCGTACCCTGCACGCATGTCCTTTCGATCGCTCTACTCATGACAAGGCCACTTACTTGTTCTGAACCACTCTCAGCTTCAGGGTGTCTGCTCAGTCTCCTCCACCGAAAGCACCTGAAAGGTTTTTATACTTTCCGCCGACGTGCAAAGCGACAGCAAGCGTTGTCGCGCTCTTGTGAATCTCTACGATTCTATATTTCATCCATCGGTCAAGACATGTTCCATTAGCAGACATGTGTGGCCTATACGTCTGTCGAGACGATCTGAAGTTGAATTGTCACTCGGAACTCTCCAATGACCCAGCTCGCCCGCTCGGATCGGCTTGTCACACCACTCTGGCCTACGGGGGAATCGGAACAGCTTCAGGAGCTCCATTACGACTTTTGGCATGGATGGCCATCAGAATGCCTCGTGCATGCCACCTTTGTACGACATCCGGATGAAAGGTTGCCTAAGCCGCGGTAGTCCGCGGTGACAACCACGGCCTATTTGGGAAAACCGAGGTTCATGCCTCTTCCCTGTCTCGGCCTCTCGACCGCCGCCACGGTTTGCCCTTCGCTCGAGCGCGATTCTTATCGCTACAGCACTAATTGGATGGCCCAAGGGTCATCCCGGAAGAATAGATGCTTTTGACTTCAATTATCTTTATATGCAGCTGCCTCTGATTGTTGTGGCGGGGCCTCCTTTTCCTGATCTGGTCCCGTCTCATCTCACGAGACAGGATAGGTCAGCGAACCTGCCTATAAGTCGAATGGTTTGAGCTTCTTGCATGGTTGGGTAGCCCAACCTCAGTGCGTTTTGCTCCCTCTCCTCCTGATTTAATATCACAACCTTTCCTCTTTCTCCTTCTCCTTCATCATCCACTCCCCTTCCTCATCCCAATGCCAATCAATCCACTTGACCCGACCTCCTTCCATCATTCCTCCGCTACACTTTCTAATGGGAAGTCGTTTCACTGGGTAGATGAAGTTCCACCAAACTATGTCCATAACGTTACCAGGACCTTGGTCCTCCTTCATGGGTTCCCTGCTCTTTGGTATGCAGCCAAAGGCTTTCCAGAGTCTTCATATACTAAACATGCAAAACTACGAAGGTACGAATGGCGATGGCAGATCCCGGTTTGGGTAGCCAAGGGATGGCGTGTGATCGCGATGGGTGAGCCTCGTTGATCTCAATTGAAGCAGGCTTATAGCTAAATTTCTGGATTCTACAGACACGATCGGCTGCGGGGAATCTGTGAGCACAGCCTCACTAGCGACTGTTCATGCCACGATTACATCCTGATCTCAGTTGCTTATCCTTGCGTAGGACAAACCTGAGGAGCTTATTCACTATACACCCTCCTCATGTGCCGCAGACGTCATCGCCCTCCTCGACTACCTCAAACTCGAAAGAATATGTCTAGTGGCGCACGATTGGGGAGCGTACATCGCTTGGAGGGTTGGGATCGAACACCGCAACCGAGTAGACGCTTTGATCCCGTACGTTGTCTGACCTATGAAATGCTCTTATTGCCCATATGCTCTTCATTCATAGGATTTCAGTGATGTACAACCCTCCCGCATCTACATACTATCCTGTCGACCAACTGGCTCGTTGGTATCCCGGGATCTTCGGTTATTGGCAGTACTTCTGCTCGCCGGAAGCGGAGCATGAGATACAGGCCAATGTAAGATTTCATGCGTGGCCAGAGAGTCGGGTTCAAGTCAGCCGATACATAGTCCCTTCTTCGTTTAGCTCTCGAACCTTTTCGACGTATACTATCGCTCCCTTGCTGAGCGTTCCAGCCAACCATTACGGGCGCCGGGGGAAATGCGAGCTGGGGTCACCGGCCAGCGAGTGATCACCTCGCCAGCCGATCTCATGACCAAGGAGGTGAATAATGATCACCGTTTCTTACATCGTTCTGGCTTATTACTCACCCACACCCCTCGTCCCTGATAGGAAAAGAGTGTTTACATCCAAGCGCTCGAGAAGTATGGCATCGCCGCTCCGTTAAGGTATAACACACTAAAACTCTTACACGGTCACTATATAGCTGACCGTACACCACATGACAGATATTATAAGTGTCACAGAGAGCGATGGGACCAAGAGAAAGGTATGCAGCATTTCTTGATCCCCAGGATTCCGACTGTGTCCCTCATACGGCCCGCTCCTCTCTTGTAGCTGCCGAAAAGGACCACTCTCCATACTTCTCAGAATCACTCCCAGTCCTGTTCATTGCTCCCACGGGCGACCAGTTCGCCAACGAGCCCTTCCTTAGCCGTAGCAAACCATTCATTCCAAACCTCGAAGTGGCCCAAATCACCTCTGGCCACTTCGTCCTGCTGGAGAAGCGTTACGAGATCGCGCAGATTGTCGGGGATTGGCTTGACAAGCTGGATGGGAAGCTCGGTAGAGTCGACGGCGTGGAGACCGCATGCCTTCCGTCTACTTCCTATATTGAGACTGCTGATCAGATGGAGATCGGGATTATGACTCCGGTGCAGTTCTGAGTTGAAGTCATGGGTGGCATGGTGTTCGTTCCCATCTTGATATGATTCGTTACTTAATAAATATATATGTTTGTACTTGAACCGTCGACGGGGAGCTTTCCCTACCCGAGTCATGTGGGTAGCAGTGGTGTATCACAGCTGTTTGACCTTTCCTTTGGAGAGCCTACTCTTCTCACGATCGACTTTTTCTCTTGACTCTTGTATTGCTAAGGAAAACTGTTGGGACATATTCCGGTTATCAAACACGCCTTAGATGGGCGTTTGTTAAAAGGGAGTTGATCACTCACGTTGAAAATGCCTGTCTCAATGGCTCGTACCATATATAGCTCAGCGTCTTTATCAACGCCTTCTGTTGTATGCTGGACGACGGCGGGCATCCAAGGCACAGGATCTTGCTATAAGGAAGAATCCATGCAGAATATCAGCCATATAGAAATGATTCATTGTTGAGATCATTGTCACACCTCGTTAGGCGCTGAAGACGGCACGTTATGATCCTTCATCTCCAGTATCACGGTGAAGCTCAATTGCTCTATCGCCGGACCTTGGGTGAGATAAACTTTAAACAGCGTTTCCGAGGGGCTGGTGACTCACCTTGATCATCTGAGTTGTCCACCATCTGTCCTTCCACGGTACCGAGGCTCACTAGGAAAGAACGAAACTGTTGTTGTAAGGATGCTTTCGTCATGGCGTCCGGTATACTACACCAGTGTTACACCCCTAAATTCGTGCATCATCCATTGAAAGATCCTCGGACTTCACTTACGGCGTATCCCGATGCTCAGGATCTACGTTCACGGCGGATTGAATCGAGAGCACAAAGCGTTCCAAGGCGACGTCGGATTGATTTTTGATGACAATGGCTACGCACTTAACATTACCCTTTTGTTATATTGTTAGCCTGACACGGGTTGCACAACATGTGAAAAATGCACGTTCCTCGACTCACTGAAACCAGCTCTTGTCCGACCGACTTGACCAAAGACGCGATGTACTCGTTCAAACTCGGGCTCCGAGACTGGAAGACTGGCGCGTCATACTTTTTCCTTCGTACGAAGACCTGGGCCGGGTAAACGCGCCTGAGGCAGAGGATCGTGTGGATAGTAACCTCGACTGCAGTGGAAAGAAGGGGTTCTCAGATAAAGGGTTGGCAATGTCGTCCAGCGGTGGCCCCTCACAGAACTCGCAGAGCGCAACAATCGTATCTAGGAAAGACTGAGGTGAGATTTCCTGTAACAAACCATCATGTTTTTGCTCACCATTATATGTCAAGGACATAAATTCATGTCCAAGGTCAGCAGGACTGAAAAGAGAGCAATTATGGGTATCGTTTCCCAACTTTTCCACGTCGATGTTCATAAGAGCTGAAGAAATGGTCGGTCTAAGGTGGAAGCGAGGAATAATATCTTTTGGGGTATCCTGATACCTACGACCTGTTCGGTCTCGCAGGGGTGTTGTGAAGCTTGGTAGATCGCTTTGCGTCCTGCGTTTACGTCTAAGCTTATCGCATCGGGGATAGGCGTCCCTGTGGCTTATATCCACACGATCATCAGAATTAGCAATTAGTTCAAAAATAGTGTGCCAGCATCAGACCAGAGTTCACATTTGTACAAGCTATCTATTCAATTGGAAGCCACAATCATGTGGAAGCAACAGGCATTCGGAAATGACAAGCAACGGAAGCGACAAGATCCAGCGGAAGATAGAAATACAGTAGGGTATAGCAGAGAGAGCAGAAACGGAGCCAGCTAGTGTTACAGTTCAAGAAATACAAAGGGCAGTTAGGCAGAGAGCAAGCGCGCAAGCAGAGAGTCCAAGAATCTAAAGGACGCATCAGGCAACATTATCAGAGAAATCACGAGGCACTAAAATCCTTGCTGAAGGGTGGAGAGAGCCGCCGCATACGCCTCCTGCGGGTACTGGTTCTTGGCGAATTCTAACTGTGAACCCCAGTTCATTGAAACGTCAGGAATCTTCATCGCACCAGCCAACGCGGACGTATACGACGGCGCTGGTAGAACGAACTCCATCGAATTCGCCATCGACGACTGGTATATCGGTGTCGGTTCCATGCTATAAGCTGGTGCTGGTTGCGGCGCGTGCATGGCGAGTGACTGCGGTACTGAGATCCAAGAGACCGACTCTGATGCGCTTTGGGAAGGATGGGCACCCATAAACTCATCGTAGGAAGGGGGCATGGGTTCTGCCGAGGGCGTAGAGAAGGTATCGAAATGTTGGAAACTCTGCGTCGGTGGCATTGACTGGAAGGACGGATAGGATCCCAATGGTTGGGTCTCTTGAACGTATGAGTAGTTCTGTAATCCAAACGCCTGCTGTTGCTGCTGCTGAATGGGAGCGTAGGACAGTTGCTGTGTGTCCCCCCACTGCGTATACGAGCCCTCATGGTGGATAGCCATTGGCAGGCCCGATCCACTGGACACCTGAACCTCATGTCCCGATGCTCTCCACTCCTCCGGTTGCATCGTGTCCCAAGCTTGAACGTGCTGATCCATGTTCTCTGACTGCACGTGATCGGTAGTGTCCCGCTCCACGGAGGGACTGGACGATGAGCGGGAAGGCATCCCCTGCCTGGAGTCTGCGAGAAGGTTCCACATCACTTCTCCCGTACCACTTGACTGATATTGTTGTACGAAAGAGTCGCAGGGGGTTGGTAGAGTCGAGGCGAACTGAGTAACTGAGCTCTGGTGAGACAGCTCCTGACTGACGACAGTAGCGCTCCGTGAGCGTTGCCTGGACTCAAACGACAGCTCTAATGGGGTGGTCGCAACATGGGAGGAAGGTACGGATACTTTGACTGAACGGAACGATCCGACGTGTGGAAGAGGCAGGGACGAATGGGACACGAGGGTTGTAGAGGAGGAAGATGATGCGACGGACTGCATTGAGTCCATGGGCGAAGGTGTGTGCTTGACATCGAGTTCCAGCAGCGTCGGGCAAGCTGAAAGCTGAGGCGCGCGAACTAGAAATAAATAGAAGTAGTTAGAAAACAGACCAACTTAGGCGAGAAACCAAATCGGATGAGACTGACGATCTGGAACTCCGCCACGGCGGCGATGAAGGTCCTTTGGTGGGGAAGGAGCCTTCTCTTGCTTCTTACGAGCTACACGCGCTTTCTTTACTGGTGATGGACGTAAATCCAGAGATGGCACGATAGGCTCGGTCTTGACGGTGACAACGGCGAACTTGCTCTGGGTGCCCTGAGCTTGGGCCGTCGGTTGGGATGGTTGAACAGACCAGTCCGATCGTTGACCAAGATTAGGTTCTTCAGATTCCACTTTGCGCTTGCGCTTCTTTCCAACCTGAGGAGGTTCGATGTCGTCGCCAACCAACTCCTCCTTGATGACCGGGACACCTTTCCTTGGTTTGATACGCGCTTTGCGATCATCTTCGTACAGCTGAAGCTTCTCCTCACGTGTCTTCGACACAGACTTCTGCAACGCATCAGTAAACTTGTCGCCAACGTCCTCTCGTGCAAGTTTGTCCATGTATACGCGCATGCTGTTGATGGCTGCTTGAAGTTCAGCGTTCATGACGAAGGAAGAATCCACGCGATCGCCAAAAGTCTTCTTGATCAACGACTTCATGTCTTCTTTCTTGTCGTTCGCGAATTTCTTCATGATCGCGCCCCAGCCGGATCGACGACGAGTGTTGGTGAACCATTGGCTGACAGAACTTTCGTCAATGCCAGCGGCGGTGGCCAAGTCGCGCTTCTGCTTCGCTGATGGGTACGGGTTGATGACATTGGCGATGAAGAAGGCTCGGAGTGGAAGAAACTTGGCGGACTCCTTGCCTGGAACAGCGACATCGATCCTGCGCTTGCGGAACGTCTTGGTGTCTTCGTCTGGCTCCAGCTTCTGCTCGAAGGTGGGGACGGGTGGCGGTGGTGGTGTAGACGAGGATGTTGACGATGAGGACGCGATCGGAGGCGATGCTTTCGACACCTTGGCAGGTTTGGACTTTGACGATCGAGAGGGAACGACGGCGGGCTGGTCAACGAGGGGCTGTTCAATTGCTGCTCGCTGTTCGAGCGACTCTGGCTCAGCGCTAAGTTCCTCATGTTGGGTTTGCTCCATGGCAGTCTCGATGGCTATGGCGACATCCTTCTCTGCCTGCAGGAGAATCTCTTCGTCCTCAATCGCATCTGCTAGAATGTCCTCTGCTTGCTCAAGAACCTCGAGCCAGAGATCCAATGTGTGCTCTCCGAGGCACCCGTCATCTAACAGGGACTCTAGCCTTTGCTGTAAGGCTGAGAAGCGTTCAGCTAGAGCGGCGAGATCTTCCTCAGATGAGTAGCCGGAGCTGAGAATGTCGTCTTCGAAGCGGACCAAGTCCTCGTACGCTTGATTATCGATATCTGAGATGGGAGAAGGATTAAAAGCGTAGTGGCGGGGATTGACATTGGCTGCTGTGGGGGTGACGACTTCGAGGAGCTTATCGGTCTTGGTGGGTTTTGCAGGAACCTTGGGAGCGGTCCGCTGGCGTGCTGGCACTGAAGATGTGGATTGCGAAGAGGAAGGAGCAGAGAGTGGGAGGGAGGGAAAGGAGACGGAGGTAGATTGGTATGCGTATGGGATGGAATGGAAGGCGTTGTGAAGATAGCTCGCGATCTGGACCGACATTTTTGATAGTGAGATGAGATTGAGATTGCGTGAAGAGTGATGTAGGATGAGAGAGATGAGAGGTCGCGAGTAGGTTACGAGCCGGCCGCTCTTTCACGACGGAGTTGAGTTGGATGATGTGAGGGAGAGGGAGGAAGAGATGGGGATTTGCGCGGAACAGGTCTCAAAGTGGAGGGAGGGGATATGAGGGGGGCAGAACAAAAGGACTTCGCGAGTTGGGCCAAATAAACCGGGTAACACGGAAGGATCCCTTCATCACGCAGTATGGACTGAAATCAACAGATGGCGACCGCTCCTTCTATTCATCGACGAGAACGGTGCTATTGGTAGGTCCACTAGTAGCATCCATATCCTCTCATAGTACATATCCAGCGGCAAGGAGAGGCAAAGTGACGCTGAGTTCGCCGTTCTGTGTTTTGTCCCACCCAAGCGTCGCGATCCTGAACTAAGCCTTGCTGTCTTATTCTCCTTTTGTTAGATGTTCCTCAACAGCATGGTACACGGAGACCTCAGAGGATCTGCAACCATCGACGGGGCTGCAGCTTTTCAATGCGGCGGGCCTAGCCATTGCGAGCCTCTCCAGAGTCCACCCAGCGCCAAAGGACAAGCCCAGCCCCGACATTGCAATACTGCCTAATTTCGTCCAACACCATCATCAGGCATTATCGATTGCAGAAACGCAAACAGCGCCCTGGCCAGCAGATGAACCAAACGGCAGCGGCAATCCACGAAGACTGTTGGCATTGTCCTTCGCTATGTCCACGCCGACATCAATCAGTTACGCTTTGGCCAGCCAATGGCGAGAACCACTCCAGTGATATAGTGTCACAACAGCGTGCTCACACTTCGAAGCTAGCTAGTGCGGCCTTACGAGGGCGCCGTTGAGCATGGCCAGAGCGATGACAATATTTACTCTCCAGGTGGTATCATTAGTCGTAACATGTCCTTCGAATTGCGGCCGACCACTGATGTCACGCATTAAGACTCGCTACTATAGCCCTTCGTATATGAAGGCACGACGTCGAGTCCTAGGCATAAGAAAGTAAGAGCCAGCCACGACTTCGTCCGCCACCGGTATCGGCTGTCCCGCCCCAGACAGTAGAGTACGCAACCATCGAGCAACAAGACCCGGGACACAAGGACACAAGAACAGCTGCGACCATCGTATGACCTATATATGCCAACGTCTTGCTCTACGTCCCAGAGGTATGCACGTTGACACTACACCGGCCACAATAGTCTGATATTCTGTCTTGTGTAGCAGCGTACGCTACCCACCAAGCATTCCTAAAGCTGACAGAAAGCAATCATCTCATCTAAAGCTTCGGTGTCACGTTTTGAGACACTGAGCTCTCGGCCCATGCTGTTTGGACAACGTACTCCTGGACCACAACTCGGGCTGACCATCGATTTCAGCACTAGTTGATGCAACTTCTGGCGACGGCTCCTTCATCGCAAGGGCTACATGTGGATATCCTCACTCGACAGGGCACCGGAAGTAGCTGTAACAATGCGTGACCTATGGCGCTATGTCTTCTGAGCGCTGTATCCGGTTGAGCGCTTATTCTGTGGGCGCTTTGTCCTCGCGATCACATTGTTCTCGACCAACCAATGTCGCCACCGGTTGATCACACTCTCTTGAATAACGCCTCCATGTCGATATCAAGCCGAGGATAGTATGTTGACATGCTTGATGACACATCAACCTCACATGAAAACCAAATCTGCCAGAAAGCTGAAACGCCATGCTTTGTGGACCGACGAAGACCCAGAATATCACCTGATGGAACCGGTGTGTGCCCGCTCTTTGGCTAAAATCTAGGGTCTGCAAGTCTCCGTTATCATCCCAAATTAGCCTTCCTTGCTCGCTAGTATGCTGTCACGGAGATAGAACGTCTCCGTCTGACATAATAAGCAGGGTTTGGACCCTAGATACAGCCGCGACTGGCAGAGGAGTGGTCAGGTGATCAGGATGCATTCCAAGGGGGATGGACCGGGGTTGCGGAAAGTAGCTCGGCCGTTCATCATATCTGGCCATTGAGAATCATGCCCGATGTGTCCTGATTCTTCGGTTCGGTCCTCCCATAGCCCAACGAATCTTGATACGATATTTCAGCAGTGGCTTCACAGCGACTAAGAGCCTTGTCCAGGATATTCGGCATTGGGTTTTCGATGGAGTCTTGCGTCCAGAGATGACTTTCTCCCCTTCGAGTCGAGAACCGCCGGACTGATGGATCGACAGATCGTATAGAAGAGGCCTTTGGTTGCTCTCGGCGCGCTTAACGCCTTTCGGAGCCATAGCAATGACGTTGTGAGACACGGATCACCTCTAACTTACATGTCACCGGCGGGAAAACCTCTTGTAAGCCTGACACCTTTTTCTGCTGTAGTTGTGCGTGTCTGTAGTGAGCGTTGGAAGCTTGAGTGGGCGCCTTGGACAGTGGTTCAATATTGAAAGGGTTGTAATGGGGAATGTAGAGCAAATGAGTAATAAACTTCTGCGGTGAGCCATTAAACTTCGTTGACTTACCAGTGCTTCCTGCTCAACTTCCAACACCACCATGATAGTCCGATTCATGCAGTTTCGTGATAGCTGCTGAATGACTCTACATCACTAGTTCTAGGTGCCATGGGGCTTGAACACTCGATGGTGTTTCCGCATGCTACTTGTCCACCATGTTCACGGTTCGATTCAAGCAGTGCCAACCTATCGCCGAGATTGGCTCTGTCGAGGTTGGTTGTAGAGCTGAAAGCCTGTCTGCGTATAGCTGCCAGTATTTTGTGGGCTACGATGCTGGGGCGTGTAGGGAAGGTAGGGTCGTACGAGGGCTAACACTAGCGTACACGACAAGATATTGGGACCTCCAGCTGGCCTGTGGCTTCCATGCAGAAAGGTAGTTGTCGAGGATGAGAGTGTGTGTGGGGGGGGGGGGGATCCCACCAAGCCTTCCTACTCATCGAGTCGTCGGTGGGATAGTCATATGGCTTGTGGCTCGGCGCGGTCTAACTCACCTCCAATTGCTCGCGGATACTTTGCGCCTCCAATACAGGATGCTCTCTTTGATGAAGGGGGGTATTCTCCCTGTTACCGCCTTGTTCGTCGGTCAAGTTAGAAACCCCATGCTGGGCGCGCTAGGTATGACGATGGGGCCAAACGATCCGCCACGCACGTACGACAGCGGGTACATCAGTCCCATACGATATACGCCTGGGATGATTTGGTCGATGGGGAGTAGTGGCCTGCCTCGAAACATCCTTGGTTGGCGACCTTCGTGACGATGGCTTCGCTGGCGTCATCGGCCCAGGCCTCTTCCCGAGCTTGATCGTCGGCATCGAGCTTGATGACCTTGATTCTGGCTGGCCAAGCTGAAACACGCGGATTACCGCGGCAACGGTGTCGGGGAGGTCCCATCAGTTGGGGTCTAAGTTGAATATGGAAACTCTAATAGATGATAGCAGAAGTGAGTTTAACACTTTAGAGCTTTACATCTAGGAACTTGAGATTGTGATAAAGCGTCTTACTCTTCAGACTGTGATGAAAGGGGTAAACAGTGATGTGTTGCGACTGGTCGAAGGCGGAACGGGCACATGATTTGCGATACAGGGAGATTGGAACTATATGTTGCAAGGAATGTCGATGCTGAGCATCCTCTGTCTTCTAGGATATTACACAGCTGGTGTCTGGACTGGGGTTGTGTCGATCGTGATCCGGGCGGAAGTGGTTGGACGCGTTTGAAACGATACGCGTGGGCTGCAAGACAAGCGGTGCGATACGTTCTTTATTTTCTGAGTGCTGGGTGCTGGGTGCTGGATGCTGATTATCGAGTAGGTGTATGGGGCGTGGGGCAAGCGGTACGCGGAGGGATTGTCGACGGCTACGACGATGACATTGGGTAAGGGATGGTGAGCTGAGTGTATTCGGCGATCGCTTGAGAGGTGTCAGAACGCTATCAAGGAATGGAGGACCACGCGGGGGGAATTGTATGGATCACTATCGTGAGTAAAGGGTTGCAGGGAAAAAGAAAGGCTTATGGGGCTGTGGACTGACAGGCGCTTGGTCTATTTGCGCAGACTTCCAGCCATACTTACTATGTATCATTAGGATGGATTGCGCATATCGACTAGGCTATCATGGCGTGCAATACGATCTGTTTTCGAGCTCTTTGAGTGCCACATCGCCGACGGAGAGTGGCTATTGATGACGGTGAGCGTTGCGACGTGCGACTCGAGAGAAGAGGTATTGTTCTCCTGTTTCCTGGTGTTTGCTACCCCCTCAATTTCTCCCGTCATAAGAACAAACGGGACCCAGCCTCTATTTCAATCTCCCTCTCATTCCATCCATCAACCTCCACTGCACAAATGGCTAGCTCTTCATCCTCCTCCTCCTCTCGTCTCACTCTGCCAATGCTCCCTCCTATCTCATCCATCACTGATCTCCTCGATAGGCCGCTTCCCGAGCACCAACCCCTCCCACCCCCGCGCTCTCGCATCAACAGCCTTAAAGGGTTATTCTCCTCCATCCGAGACTCTCGCTCTCGCATCAAACATCAACGCACGAAGGGACCCAAGGTTCCCTCGGCACCAGCACTACCTTCTTCTCTCGCTCCTCCCGTCGACATCACCACTACTCTCCTAGACCGGGGAATGAAGTTCAACGACGCTCGTGCCGTTTCGTCCGCATTCATTGATCAAGGAGTAAAAGTGCAGTTCGCCTCTCAACAGAGGCATGCCAAGACCCAGAAGAATGCTCTGCGCCGTGCTCGCACCAGCAAAGTGATGGAAAACATAGGTCACTTCCAAGAGAAGCTCCGAAATACGCAGCAGAAGATCTACAACAGCGACCTCCATTCCCTCTTCCGCAAGACTATGGGCATGGTCGAGACCACTTTCCCTGCTCCCACCGTCGTTGATCTATCAGACTCTGATGATGATGAAGAGGCGGAAGAACAGCCTCGACGAGTGGTAGAGGCTACGACCGACAACATGGAAGACGAGGTCGCGGAGGAGACTGTTGAAGACGACGATATCGCTGCACCTGCTTCCAAAGAGGAGCAGAACGCTATGGGAGAATTGACACCTGTTCGTACATCTAAATATCTCTACTATGTCTATCCCCTCATCAAATTTATTGAATAGGAAATCACCGCTGTGCTGATCGACATTTACAACAACGGTTTCGTTTTCCCCGATCGCCAAGAGAAGATTAAGCTCGCTCAGGCAACAAACCTAACATATCGCCAGATTGGAATTTGGGTGAGTCGGTCATTACGCCACTTTCGATCAGCTCAAGGTGTGATACTTAATCCTTGGGCACAGTTCTCCAACCGTCGGGACCGGCAGCGCAAGGCCGAGGCCAAAGCCAGCCGATATAATGAAGACTCCGAATCTGAGTTCGAATACGAGTCGGACGAGTACTCAGATATCGAGGTCATCGAACGTCCAGCGCAGCAAGATTGTGACGAAAGCGAGAGCTGTGTCGGTACCGACGACGAGGAAGAGATTGCACAGCGGACTGCTCCCAGTCGGAAACAGAGCGCGATCGCCAGCCGAGTCCCGTCCATGACAATGTCCATGACTACCGCCAGCTCGAGCAGTCCGGACCACTGGATCGACTCATGGCTAGCAACGGACGAGCAAGCACCATTCGTCGAGGTCGCTCAGTACGTCAACAACGATGAGCTGACCACAGGCTCGATGGCGGACATGTTCGACTTCACGCTACCTACCACTTCCACCACAACCGCAAATGCAACTGAATGTGCCCCAGCCCCGTCATCCATCGCGTTCCAAGACCTATCCTCACTGGCACAATCATCTCAATCCGCGCTTCCGATGGATACCTCTCTCCTGCCCGCACCTGCCCCATCATCATCATCATCATCATCATCTTACCACACACCCCCTGCTCCTGCCCCAATGTCGGACCCGTTCTCCAAGAGTTCGTCAGACTTCCTCGCTGGCTTTCTCGCCGGCGCCGCGCTCAATCTCCCCCACGTTCCTCAACCATTCAACCCAACAGCCATGACGGGCCCACAGCTCGCACCTCTCGCAATACCACAACAGCTACCCACACCCCAGACACAGTCCCAACAGCCATCCACTGCTGGACCATCATCCCTCGCCAACTCAATGTTCAACTCGCCACCGTTCAACGTTTCGACCTCGTCAAGCCCCGTGGCTGGTTATGGTGCCAAACGTGGCATCGAGTCTGTCGAAGACGATGATGATGTTGTCGAGGTCAACCCAGACTCAATGGACGAGTCCGACGATGACATTGTCGAAATCCCGGCACCGGCATCAGTGTCCCGGGCAGTGCAGGCCGCTCCGCCAGCGAAGCGAGCCAAGACCAGTGCTCCCACATCATCACGTCCACCCACTGCGTCCTCAAAAGCTTCCTCCACCGCCACCCGTTCCGTCAAGACACCCACATCTCGTGCGCGCGTTGCGACAGATTCCAAAGCAAAGGCCAAGGCTGCTCCGGCGACCAAATCGGGAGCTAAAGGAAGGAAGAAGATCGTCAGTGTCGCTCCTACGGCTCCTAGAAGGCTCGCACCCGCGCCCATCGCTCCTCGTCCCTCATCCGTCTCATCAACGTCCACTAGCAGTGGTTCAACTTCCCCTTTCAACATTCCTATCTTGCCACTTCCACCATATCCCCTCCAGCGCATCCGACCTGTCCACCCTACCCCCCAGATCAACCTCGCGATGCAGGTCCCTAATCTCGTTGCAAGGACCTGATGCATCGAGTAGGTCGAGTCCGATTTGAGGCAGTCCTCCGTTCCTATCTTCTCTTTCTCTTTTAGTCCGTTCCTGCCTTCCCGTTCTTGCTTAGATGAGTGTCCTGTGACGGGCTCTTGCTTTTGGACTGCGACTCCTTTGCTTGCGATACGGGTGTTTTGTTTTCTTGCCTTCCCATTGTTTCATTTCTGATTTTGGTTCTCGATTGTAGTCTTCAGTCTCGTTCATCATCTGATTCGCTGTACTTCTATTGCATTATCTCCTCGCATTTACACTGTCTGTTGAGTCTGGCTGCACATATCCCTTGTATTTTCTACGATTGTACTGTACTGTCTCTCTGGCTGGTTCAACTTATTTTTCTCGAACAATGAATATCTGTAGAATTGGGGGTTATCGGTTGATTCAGACAAAACACTTGTGCCAGTGTGATCTTGTGTGACCAATGAAGTTGTCTCATCGATCAAACCGCATCCTCCGTCGTCCGGTTGAAGGCTTATCGTCTTCCGGGTCTTCTTCCTGCTGGTCGACCCTTTGGAATTCCTCCTCCCATACCTCGAAGAAGCGACGTCGATCTGTGACACGGATCCCGCGGCACGAAGTGAGGTCCAAATTGACGAGTTCGGGACAGGCATTCAGGATGGCGAAGGCGCCATCACCTATACGGAGACGTCTTTTGGTTAGTGGGGTATATCAAGAAAAAAAGATGGGATCAAGAGATGGTGGAGGGGAGAGTTTTAGACTGAACGGGTGATTTTGGTGTTGGCGAGCTCCAACGTTTCTAGATGACGGCAGGCGGATATGAAGTCGGCCGCGTCGTCGTCGATCGATGTGTTGGAGAGATTGAGTGCGATGATGTTTGGCACGGAGCCGTCCTCGCTGACGAGTCCATGAAGATGGCGTGTGGAGAGGTTTGGTATGCCACCTAGGTTCAGGCGCTGCCAAGACGAAAGATGAAAAGATGGAGAACGCTTAGGTTTTGAAGAAATACGTTGACGAAGACCCCATATCGAAGGGACCCACCTTGCAAGTCCTCCCGATCTTGCTGATAAAGTCGTGCAATGGCGCCTCTCGAGCTCCAAGCTTACTATTCCCGACGAGACTGAGGTTCTCCAAACTCGCAGGGCTTGGGAGAGCCGAGATGTGCTCCAACAGATCGTCCGTCAACGTGACGGAACCGTTCTCCGCGATCGCTCCTAGGTTCAAAGTCCGCAGGTTGGAGATGATCGTCGGCTCGGTGAGCCACATG
The DNA here is from genome assembly GCA_019632285.1 of Tulasnella sp. 332. Classification (NCBI taxonomy): domain Eukaryota; kingdom Fungi; phylum Basidiomycota; class Agaricomycetes; order Cantharellales; family Tulasnellaceae; genus Tulasnella; species Tulasnella sp. 332. Next base: position 3,272 of record WSTV01000281.1, on the reverse strand, counting down.
AACGATCGGAGTGGGCAGGCTGTGACGGAGATCTTCTGAAGGTGAGGCCAATCCGCTAGGCTGTTCAGTGAAGCGAAGCCGTGCACTGCCGTGAACGATACGTCTAGGGTGGTCAAGTTAGGGGTGTGGCTGATGAGGGTGAGGAGAGAAGCGTCGTTGACTCCTGTGAGTCGAAGTTTGAGGGATTTAACGTTCTGAAGTGGTTGAACGGTGGCGGTTGGACGCCTTTTGGCACCTTCTAAAACATCTTGCATGATGGATGCTATGCTGTGAGGATTCTAGAAGAGACGTATATCCGTGAGTGAAATGATCCAGTGGGCAAAGGCTGAAGGAGTACCAGCTTGGGTATGGCGGCGAGTTTTACAACCTCCAAGTTGAGACACTCCAAGAAGATTGGGACGAGCGACGTGGATGGGACGCTGGTATAGTTCAAGTTGAGGGTCTTGAGGGTCTTGCACTTTGATATCGCTGCTGCTGTTTTGACTCCGGCTTTGGTGCTCCCTCTGAGGGCGAAGGCGACGTTTGTGAGCTTCACTTCAAAAAGGTATTGCTGCTCTGCACCGCTCACCGGAGGACCAGTGATCCCAGATTCACGGCATCCTTGATGACCAGTGCAAACACGTTATCTGAGACCTTCGCCAATCCGCTCAGCTCCAACTTGAGCAGGCCTTGACCAAGCTCCGAGACAGCGCGGAGTGTATGAGTATCGACCCCTGGCAACTCTCCCGTCAGAACAATCTCCCCGCCACGAATAAAGTTCTGCCCCATAATATGACTCAGCGATGCCATCTACTTGCGACCGAGTGGTTTGAAAAACGTACTGCGACAATGAAACCGTGGCTCAGCACGGTGGGTTGCTCCCTCCTTAATGCCGACCATAGTCTCATCAAGAGCGTCTCTGGCACCAGTTTAAGCAAGTATCGAATGCTTTCAGGATCCTTTTGATGCAATGTGACTAGGTTTGCAGCAAACGCGTTTATGGAGAGAGTGACGAGAGATGGAACTGCGCGTAAGGTGGCCGGTCTAGAGGACCATGCGCTGGATGAAGGGTTACTCTGAGGAGTGAGCAAGTCATACTCTGAGGGTGCTCCTATCTCTGGTATCTGTCTCTGCCGCTTCCTCGCTGGCGGGCCCCTGGAAGACGATGTCCCAGCGCGCTTCATGAGTGGTTATGACCCAAGTGCAATGCGTGGGAACCAGTAGAGTTTGTTTCTTCAGAAGATCTTATCCGGATTGACTGCGGATTGTGACTGGCGATCGCTAACCCCGTTCCAATCGAAACCTCTAAGTACACCACCCAGACGAAGAAATAACTCAGAATGGTACGCTCTATGGAAGATCTTATGGTACCATCGACTGGCGCGATTTTGACCCTGAATGTGTAGGATACGCTCAGGGGAATGGCCGAGAACATGCGTGAGCGCAATCGACGTCATCGATGGCGACATCTTCCGGTGACTAACTAACAGTGAGCGGTCAAGGTGGAGGTCAACAACAAAGAGACCAAGATGACTACGATCAGCAAGGACCAGGAGGCGGTGGCTATGGTCAATCTCGACAACAAAGAGACCAAGATAACTACAATCAGCAAGGATCAGGAGGCGGTGGCTATGGTCAATCTTACCAGCAAGGAGACGAAGATAAGTACGATCAGCAAGGCTCAGAAGGCGGTGGCTATGGTCAATCTCGACAGCAAGGTGGAAACTATGGTCAGTCTAGTGAGGGAGGTGGATATGGTCGCACTGGCGGCAGTGAGTATAACCAGCAGTCCGGTGGGACACCTCAAAGTCAGTAGTTTCGATCATAATTTACCTCCGACCTACTCATCTGAATCCGATTTATCGTTATCATTTTTGCGCGTCGATAGTTGATGCCGACGCAGCAATGTCTGCCGCCAACAACCACTCTGGAGATGCGCACGACCCTGCCATGTACCAGCACGCCATACGGCATGCACAGAACCAGGTGTGTTCGATCCCAACCAGGAGAAGATTCCCCGCGTTTGACATCCATTATTTACTTACAGGGAGGTCAGAATCCCATCGACGAGGATTCCCTCACCCAAGCCCACGCGCAAGCGTACGGAGGTGGAGGGGGAGGTCAGATGGATGCCAGCAGCATGGGAGCGGCCGGCGCTATGCAGGTACGCGATATATCTAGCACATTATCTTAGATCCTTCTCACCAACATGACTGTCGTCTCCTCAAGGCCCTCAAGGGCATTATGGGAGGAGGAGGTGCTGGCGGAGCACTCGCCGGTCTTGGAGGCGCCGGAGCCTTGGCGGGATTGATGGGCGGCGGCGGCGGATCGGGTGGTGGGATGCAAGCTAAGCTTATGGGAATGGCCATGTCTGAGGCCGGGAATCTCTTTGATAAGCAAGGAGGAGCTGCTAGTGGTACCAAGCAAGATGCTATGAGTAGCGCTGCGTCTACTGTCATGTCGCTCATGAGCCAGGTGAGCATCTCTTCGAAATACAGTGCTTCAAACAATTAATGCCGTACGACCTGATAGGGCGGCGGCGGTGGCGCCATCGGTGGTGGAAACAGTAGTGGGTTGGGCAGTTTGATGGGCATGGCCGGAAAGTTTATGTAGGGCCTGATTGGCGCCGATTTTGCGGATCTTGCAAGTGCGCTTCCCTCTTTGAAGTAACAAGTATTAAACCAGATTGAAGGACATCTATAAATATCCACTGCAAAAGTCCGTACTGAATTACAATCTTCTAACTGTTCTCAGGTATCTACAATGCCGAGGCTTATTCGTACCCATGGAGTGGGATAAGGCTGGCGTGACCAGTCTAGAGAATCATACACCCGATGAGGGGTTAGAGGAATGAGCAAGTCATACAATGTCTGTCGTTGAGCCATAAAGCTTGGTCAGCGTGAAGTTTCTCCCCCACTCCAAGATTTCGACGACGAGATGCAGCCGGTGTGTCTCTATGGCACAGGAGGCGGCGTACACAATAAGTCCTCGTCCCGTTCAGAATCTTTGATGCCGGTTGTGCATGACGACCATGTATGCTCAATCCAAGGAGGACAAAGTGCTCAAGGAGACTCAGTGAGAACGAATAGGTTTTCGCAAGTGACACAATATTGTGATCACGGGCCGCACATACCTACATATTAGCTGCCCCAAGACAGACGTCTCAGAGCGGTGAAACTCCATGGGTCGCGGCAAGTTTGAAACAGGTGATAGATGCTTTGATATCAGCAAAGGTCCCGCTCTTCTCGTACCATGTATGGAGGACCAGGTCAAGGTTGTTGAGAGCGGTAGGG
>WSTV01000280.1:10757-37673 GCA_019632285.1 Tulasnella sp. 332 | reverse complement strand
GGAGATTCTTCAGAACCTGTGATGGGCTTTATCATCGTCTTACAAGCAAGGATTCTTTTTTATTGCTTCATGTTGAACGAATTGGGTAGTGAAAACAAAAATGGGGGGCGATGGTGAGATCGACATTTGTAAGCAGTACAGATGGGGAACCGACTGAAGGAAATAAAAAGAGCAAATTTGAAGGGACCTGGAGTGAATTTTTCCTATCCTCTGTCCTCCTGTACAGTTCGCCATCGCTTCCCGTATATCATTGTCGCGACGACGAGGAACGATGCGCCGCCAACCAAGCCTGCGAGTAGACCCGACGCCTTCGCAGCGCCCATCCTAGCAAACAGGTCATTCTGTTTCCAAGTAGAGCAGCATGAACCAGGACCAACGCGTCAAAGATCTTGCAACCAAATCGCACATGAATGGGGGAAGGAAGAGAATACGTACGAAATAGAAAGGCCCCGTGAACGCAAACGTCTGCCGGAGCAACATCACGAACATGGCCGTATCCTGTGAGGCCGAGGCCGAACCCCCCGCTGAAGCCGACTTTGTCGCCGCGCCGTCGCGCGACGATTGGCTCTCCACAGCATAGGTAACGCATACGGTAGATACGAGTTGGAGACCGAAGAAGGCGATGGCGGTGCCGATATCAGGGGTGATATTCCATTTACCTCGAGGTTCAGTGTTTTGGAGCTGGACGCCGAAGATGATCATGCCCACGATCTATTTCGGGGATCATTAATGAACCAGAGGGGAAGCTGATACGTATGTGCGCCAGGTTGGGATAACGTACCGCAAGGAGGAAGCCAGGTAAGCTCAACCACAACCGCATCTCCGGTTCTCTCGTCCCTCGTTTCTGCCTCCATGCCTTTCAAACAAGCACAAAATGATCAATAAGATGGAAACTACTCGGCTCCCAAATGGGAAAGGGATCCTCACCATGTATCGATCACTCCCCCATCCAGCCAAGGGCTCACCCAATACACACCCCAAGATCGCAGCGATAAACTGCAACCCATCCTGCTGCGCATCCAACCGATACGCCACGCCCAGTAGACTCGGAATCTCCACCGTCATGAGGACTGCGGTGAAAGTGAAGCAGATGGCGTATGCCAATGCCGGTAGGACGACGGGTAAGCGGATGATCATGGCGAGTGGCTTGATGACCTCGATGGGTATGTGGGACCAAGGAGTTGTGTCCCAGCGATGGATCGTGAGGTGGTCCTGTCTCCATTGGCCCAAAGTTGGAGTGGCTGCTGGGGGAGAGGTGGGGGTGCTTGGGGAGGAGAGGTCGCCTTGAGCTTCGGCTTCCTTGGATTTAGGTGTGATGTCGACGTTGGCAGTGGTACAGGCTTCATCTCGCTTCTGTCTCCTGTCGAAGAGCGTCTCGGGTCCGAAGAAGAAGTAGAGTACGAACTCGATGAGGTAAACAATGGAGATGATCCCTGTACGTAAGATTGGGAGGCAGAATGGCGAAGGTCAGAGAGATCCATACTATCACGGGGTAGAAGAATCATGTCTAATTGAAGCTCACAGAATATCCAGTGCCAAGATGTCTGTTGAACAACGAAACCCTGGAAACACGTTGCCCCGAAAAGGAGTTAATTCCCCTTGGTTTTGACATTTTCGATAATTTTTAATTTTTTTTGGTGGCTCACAAAGATGAACGGAGCGGTGGGCGGTCCAAGAGTAACGAGAAGAAGCCAGATACCCATCTAATACGCGTACAGAGAATCGTACTGCAAGTCAATATATCGATGTTCATTGATGGCCCCCGTATTTACGGACCTTCTGCCCCCTCTCGTGTAGGAAGAACATCTCCTTCACAGAGGAGCTTCCAATCGCTTGCGGCGGGGAGACCATGATGGCTGAGAACACCCGCGTGATCATCAACGTACCATCTTCAAAAGAAAGGCCAAGCGTCAGTAGTATGTATGCACATCAAGTAGAGATGGGGTTTGATATGAAACGTACATGAGTGACAATACGCTCCGACGAAGGTGCAAATCGCCGCGCCCAGGGTTGAGATCAGATAGACCGGCCGCCTCCCAATTCTGTTCGCAACGGGCCCCCAGAACAAGGGAGACACGCCAAGGAAGATGATCTGGACTGACACAAAGTAGGAAGCCTGGGTGATCGAAACGTCAAAGTCTTCGACGAATGCCTACCATAAATTACAAAGTAATTGAGCCCCCCCGAAAAAAAAACCTGATAGAGTAAAAACTTCACAACTCACAAGGAATCCTGGGATCGCGGCCGAAGCCTACAAAAACCATTAGAATTCACCGCCAGACAGAGTGGTTAGTGTTTCTTCGCAGTGAAATGGAATAGTATTGAGCTGACCAAGAATGGACCCATCATGGCATGAAACGCGATCTGAAGCAGCAAGAAATGCTTCTTCGATGAGGACCAGTTGTAAGGATCTTGGGGGTCATCGCTGGGCATTGGGACCAGATCCACTCGCCCATGTCGTGCATAGACCTTGTCCAGCCCGGGTGGAACATCTTCTGTCAACTCGGAGAGGGATCCAGCGCGTTTCGTGTCCATCGCTTGGGTGTTTGAAGATCTGAGATCTGATACCTTGGGGGGGGGGCGAGCGGAAGGAGGGGGGGGGAAGGACAGGTACAGAGTTCCAAGCAATGGTTGCTATATGGTGTAAATTCTGGCTGACTTGGCTCGCTCCCTTGCAAGGAAGAGAAGATAAATGCCGAGCCTCGGACAATCCCGACGAACGAGACGCCTCCGAAATTAGGCACGTTAGAACCCTTTCTAGCGTAATCCGGACTTGAGCGGCCGACCCCGCTTCTTACCTTTGATCGTGACCGTCGCGCCGTACGCAATGCAGCGAGGCCCCGGACCAATCTCTTAGTATCCATGCTATAGATCACCATCATATGCTGTGTGCTAATTAATTGACCCCAATAATCGGTGGTGGGGGTTTTAGCTTCAGCCCCACACATAGGCCATGTTCGTGATGTTGTCTAGCTGACATTTACGTTTGCGGGCTTTTTCACTTGGTACGTTTCTTTTCGTCTTCAGCAGTGAGAGTGTGGTTTGGGCTGATCGGCTTGACTGTGAGTGCACTTGCCTTTGAATGGCCTATTCGCGAGGATGAGTCTGCCCGTAGTCTCTTAATGACTGCACTCCGCGGATGACGACAACACCTTGGACAGGTATCTTCTGGGCTTAGCTATCCCGATCAAATGATCGCGACCGCTTAAAGTGACGTTCAAAATAGTTTGCATTAGTATTTTGATGTGATATGTGCGATGAGGTGTTAGCAGAAGCTTCTGTAGAAGTGGCCAGAAGACGCCCTCTTGAACGTTTAGGCTATTGGGACCAGGTTTCAGATAATGTCAGAGAGAGGATCAGCTGTGGAAAAGATCAATCAATCACCAATGATAATCGGACATCATCGCGCTTTCAATGCTAATCAAGTCCCGCGAACCGGACTTCTGCGTTTTGATCAAGCCAATCCATCCAACTCTTCAGGTACGAACTTCCATAGGATACCGTCGACGAATCGCCAACAACACACTACAAAAGGGAAGTCTTTTAGTTGCTGGTGATTTTGAAATGGGAAAACCTACGAGATGCCGCCTAGCGCGTGTCATAGCCACTGTAAATTCCAACCAAAACAAAATAAAATATAAGATGTCAGTCCCACATCACAGTAGCAATGGTGTGCGCACCATTCAATCGCCTCTTCTCTTTCAAAAATCCGACCTCGCGCTATGAACAAGAGGAGTGGTCAACACACATCACCCCTCACATAATAGGCATTGGACGAACCTTATCGTTACTTCTCACTAAACTCAGGACCACCGCCTCCTTCTCGCGTCCCTGCATACCATCAACAGTTCCGATCTCCAGATCAGGCATCTTTGGGCGGAGGAGGGACGTGAGAGCCGTAACTTGCGCTTGGTATCTAAGCAAAGGTATATAGCCACCAGTGTATCGGCCATATCCGTTCAACAGGCCAGGGAAGCGAAATATAAACGTACGGAGTAATGACAGCGATCTGAGACGGTTGCAGACCAGCTTGAACCTAGATTAGGATAAATGTAAGCATTTAAAACCGCCATCGTGTCGAATCCCGTCCTACCAGCTTCTCTACCCAAACCCTCACAACACCGGCCTCGTTTTCGTTTCGTCTGCTACCTTCCTCATCACCTTTCCCCTTTCCTTCCTCATCATCTCCACCCACCCGCTCAAAATATTCGCAACCCGCCGTATCAAAGAAGATGACAGGTACGTCCAGTGCGTCCGTTTCCTCCGCGTTTGTTGAGGGTATTAGATTTGGAAGGTCGCGTAGGAGATGGGCGGCTACGGAGGAATGAGAGATCAATTTCGAATGGTACAGCGCCGTGGACGGGAATTGGCAAATAGTCTGGTGCATCCTGCATTAATTAGGCGGATTTGGGTATTAGTACTACGTGTCTGCCGGAACCTGTCTGACGCACCGGTACTGAACGTTTAGCAGTCGCTTGATCTTCCCGCCATACATCTGTTCTAGTCGGTCGAAAAGCGTCACCGCTAATGAAGCTGAAGGCCGCAGTCCTATACGAGCACGTTCCGCGGGACCCGCCCCTTTCGTTGTTGACCCTGACTTGGCCGGCGGTGATGGTACGATCCTCAAATCGCTATCGGTGAGGGGATTCGTCCTCTCATCCTCCTCTGCATTATCGTCTTCTTCATCTTTTGTCGCGCTGATAGGTGCGTCCTTAGCTGGCCATCTCGATTTCGCATCTTGTTTCGGCTTCGGTACGCCGGAAGCAGTCTTCATCTTGGTCACCTTCCTATCCTTATCCATCGACAAGATTGTTGGAGGCAATTGCAAAGGGTCACCCGCAAGGATCAGCTTCTTCGCTTTAAGTATTGGGATCCAACAGACCTATGCATCCGTGAGTAGTGTGTTTAGGGTTGGAAAACATAGAAAAAGATGTGGCGCGAGACTTACCGCTTCAAGTGCCTGGGTCGCTTCATCGATGATTAAGATATCGAATTGCGCATTCAGAAGTTGACGACCACCAGCACCATGACAAGTCGCCAACACAACCTGTAAACTAATACATCAGCTCTAGTCGCATTAAACAGGGTCGGAAAGAGTGAAGTGAAAACGAGCGAACCTTCGCTCGATCCATCACGTTCTTGACCACAACATTCTCGCGCTTTCGATACCTGATGGGGACAAAAGAAAGAAAGAAAGAAAAGGTAGCAACGAGGACGGAGATGCGGCTTGTTGCACTGAACAAATTGAACCCACTCTTTCCTCAACTCCCTCACCTCATCCCACATCTTCCTCCTCTCCGCACCTTTCGGTCTCCTCCCTTTCCCTCCCCCCTTTCCCTTCCCAGCCAGAGTATTCAACATAGTTTCCAACTCCTCCTTCACATCCTTTGCGATCTGAGATTCATCCGACGCAGCCGCCTGAGAATCGAGCGTGGCGGAGTGCAAAGATGAAAGGACGCGTGCTGGATGACCGAGCCGTGTGAGGGGGATGTTGTGCAGTAATAAGCGTTCCAGGAGGTTATCTGAGCCGCCGAAGAGACGTTGGGTTTAGTGATAGAAGACGGAAGGAGGGAAGGGGAAAGAAAGCGAGAAGGGGAAGGATTGAGCACCTACTGCAAGGTTACTCGCACCACAGACGAGAACGCGCAGATCCCGTGCGATGAATTGTCGTATGACTTCAATCAGGGTATGCGTCTGATCGGAATTCATTAATGGAATTCTTGTCGTTTGTGTAGAGCTTCCTCACTGACCTTTCCCGTCTGTGGATGGAAGAGGACCATTTAAGTCAAGTAAAGCTTGTAAAGGACAAGATGTGAAAATGATAGCATTACGCACCCCTGGCGGGCCGTGCACCAATCCAACCTCTTGCGCCTCGAGGCACATCATCACTGCCTCCTTCTGACTGTCGTTCAAGGAGGGATCTAAAAACTCTAGTGGTGCCGCGAGAGCGGATGGTAGTGACGGAGCCTTCTTATCCATGAGCACTTCGATCAGCGGGTTGAGGGGTGGAACGTGTGAGCTTAGAGGTTGGGCTAGTTGTTCGTCAGAAGTGTCGGCAGATATCGGTAGTTGAAGGATTTTTTCAAGGTCAATGACGGCCTTGTCCATCCTAGAAGATGTGCAAGTTTATGTTGGTTCATGAAGGTTTTCGAGTGCAAGCGTATATTGTACGCCCACCGATCGTACGTGACGCTATTAGCGAGCTTGAGGCTGATCCAAAAATCATCAGTAAATCAATTACCACAGAACTTAGGGAGAATTGAGCTTACACCCGACACCGTTCCGGCAATTGCAGATCATCGGACGACGAGTCTCGACTCTGATCAACAGCAATGATAACTCGGGTGTCTGTCATCTGAAGGATGCATGAAGGTAGACATTATCAGGAATCATATTTTATTTTTCTCAATATGGCGTGACTCTCACCTTGTAAACGACTCCTTCAACTACTGAAGCGGATGGATTGATCGAAGCAGAAGTGGAAGCGTTCTTCCTCGTCGCCTTCCCACTAGTGCGTTGGGATAAGGTATTCTCCTCTATCCTCGCCAAATCACCTGTTCTTTCGTGGGTGAATGAGTTGATTGTCCTCCGTCTTATCAGAAAGGCGTAGATACATACCGGAACCCATGAGGAGGGAAGATCTGCGACGAATGGTACGCCGTTGGTCTCTCCAATTCAACCAAGCTAGAAAGGCACTGCGATGAGGTTTTGAATGAGAATGAACATTATCAACGAGTCACCTTTTGCCGCCTAGGCCAATGCTAACGTTGACGACTCCTAGATTGTTCAATGCCAAACCTTTCAACTCGAGAAGTTTCGGACTGCAGGATGATAGGATCAAAGATGATCGCTCAATGTCAGCTTCACGTTCTGCCGTGAGAAGGATCTTCTGTCGGGCGATGAACGCGATGAGATCAGCCTCAGAGGCCATGATGATGAGAGTAGTGAGGGGCGTTCGTGTTCATGTCCTGGGAATGCTGGCACTGATCTTCTCTCCACTCTTGGTCTGCCTTTCGCCATGCTTTCTACGTTGCTGAATCAACTGAGCGAATGTGTGAAGAAATTGGAAAACTGGCCATACTTACGGGAAATTGGAAGTTCAAGTCTAATAATTAGAAATGAACGAGGCAGATATCATCACATTCGCGTAGTTTAACAATACATCAACGAGGAATCTACGCAGGACGGGAAGGCTATGACCCAATGGCATCGTAATCTACTATCTTTGTGGGACCCAGTTCGCTCCACGTCACCTTGTCGTCGGCGGTGATTGTTAGGGAATCGTAGGCACGCCTGTGGTGATACTCGCAAGCAAGATGAGAACCCCAGGGTGATAACTCTAGGATGTCTGCCAATTGGGTGTCGTCATAATCTGCAAAGATGCCCCTACAGCTGTCGGTAAGCGGCAAGCTGACCTTGAGGCAGAAGCCCTGATGTGAGCCAGCGTTCCTTGCGGGGTTGATCTGCTTGTCCAAACCCATCGCGAGAATTATGTACAGACTGGACAACGCATAGGGAGCGTACACCATTCTCAGTAGGGAGATCACGCGGAGGCCTTGTCGGCTTCAAGTGCTCGAAGGCAAGTCCACCAGACGTGTGCCTATGGTTGTTTCTCGTCTATATATACCACCCCGTATGTTTGTGCCATCCAGGAAGTCGATCATCCGGATAACGAGGGTCCGCGACCAGGAACATCAATGCTTCGAGACGCTCATGCTCGACCTCGAGCTTGTCTGAGTGAAAGATTATCAGGGAATCATTGTGCGAGGAGCCTGCTACTCACTGACATCCTTGAGAGTACTTCGGATCTTCAAGGCTGGAGTCATAGGCTTTCATCACGAACTCAAGACTCCCCGTCACTATGGGCGGCACATAAGTATGCACAGACGAAGATCTGTAGAGAGATCCCTCTCTGACGGCAGCGATATTAGAGGAGTCGTTGACGCTGTTTGGTCCGGTAAATGGCGTAGGTTGTTGAATGCAGGACATAGCAACGGTGGAGACTGTCGCTCGTTGGGACAACTCTGGCCGAATCACGGACGTAGAGCGGGCACTACCCAGTTCCGATGAGTGTCCTGAAGGCGAAAAAAGACGGTGGTTAGATCCATAATCGAGGCATTCAGGTTTCAGTCATGCCCAGATGAGTCCGCTTTGAACAGTGGGCAATACGAATCAACTCACGGAAGTACTAGAGGACAGAATTTTGATCGCGTTATGACCCGTTGACTTTGAATTCGTTGGAGGCATTCTGACCAATAAGGGATTGAGACAGTGTTCCTTGATGTTAACCTGATACCGTCCTTTAAGATGAGGTTCATTTACAACTAGTGAACGAACTGTGTCATATGAATCAACGTGCCAAAAGGGCCTCAACGGTGGCAAAATTTCCAATCACCTCAGAAGAAGTTATCATGCCTTCGGAAGCCTCTACGACTGCAACCCTAGCAATGGACTCATAAGAGGCATAGTTGGCGCCTTACGAAGCTCTTTCTGCTTACCCCGAATCGTCTCGTGTATTATCAATAGTTCGTTTGGACCTGTGGAGGATGAACGAGCGCAACAAGACAGCCAATTGGTCCGATTTATCCCGCAAATTTCGATCAGCCACTTTCCATTTACGTTTGGTGATTCTTTCACTCTTTCAAGTAGACCAGGACCGTCTTGCAGCATACTGGCTGATATAGGTCGCAAAAAATCTCGAGAGCAGACAGGATGAGCAGTAGTCGAGGGGAATAACCACGACTGCTATTGATAATAGCGGAGAAAAATATGAATAGATAAAGGGATATCGTTCCCCTACTAATAACTATTAACTATAAGTAGATACAGGAATGTAAATACAGTCGTTGAGTCTGATTTAAAAGTAGGGGAATATACAATGAATGGAATCAACATGTGAGTAAAGACTGCGAATATCGCCCGTCGGTTACAGACCGACATCGGACAGGTTTGAACTCCAACAACTGCCATTCAACCTCACTCTCATTTGCTGCTTTTCGGGGAAAGCTGGACGTTGCCTATGACTAATGGACCCTGTTCAATTTTTTCGCTTCTCACCTCTTCAGATCGAGACTGACCATGCCCATTGAACAATCCTGAGGAGTTGCAACTGAACCTCAAACATAATCTGTGAGAGATTTTCACCCTGTGCGACGGTACGCTCTTACATATATCAAAACATACATTCAGCCACACGCGGCAACATCAATCGACGACCCCGCAGGCAGCAACCTGCGGTAATCCAGCAACCTTAATCGACAAACACAAGAATATTACCTTCTTGAATATCTGGCATACATGGAATCCGAGCCAGTCCCTGCGACCCAAGCGATGTTCGATACGATAAGGCGCTTTGGCACAATTGCTTGCATGGCACGACGAAACTGCTACACTCTATCTATCCTTATTCGCGCTGCAAGGGACGCCTTTCACACAATCCACGGTCTCATAAATCCCCTTGCAAGTTCTGACCTTGGTGCTGAACAGTACTGGATGAGATTTGATCGTTCCTCTGCCATACTGATCTAACTTGAAAGATCGACGTAATCTCCAGATGACATTGTGCGGTGGAAGGTCTTACAATGATTTAAGTGTTTTGGATGACTGTAGCGCAATACCGAATGAGGAATGTACAGAGGTCGACTCGAACTTTCAGTCATAGATAACGAGTCGCGCTGTCTTGAGAAAGAGTATCACTGCACCATACGCTCCGCCCTTTGACGATCCCCAGGTGTGTTGAACTTGATAAATAGCTTGTCCATCACTCTGAGAACTGGAATGGCCCCAATTCCAAGGACTCGCTAGAAGAGATTTCCTGTCATGACGATCAAACTTGGCTCGAAACCGTAACTCGTCGCATTGAAGATCAGAGGATAAGAAGTTGTGCCATTCCTAAATCTAACTCTCACCATGCCACGGTCTCATTTTGCAATCGCAGCAATCGCTCAACGCGCAGAAGGTGAAGCATAACCGGCCCTTCTCCACTGCCTCATGTCAGATTTCGGTTCTTCCTGCGTTTACGACACTGCTCAAAGTATTGAAAGCTGCGAACCGTCGGCCACGTGGCACAACAACTCCGCAGTCTTCTCACGTCCGTGGGCCCTAACGCGAGCCCTTTAGCCGGATTTATACGAGCTCACAGGGCGAGCTGCAGGTGTTATCTAGGCTTCGCTTTTTATAAAAAATGGGGGCAGAGGAGATGTCCGAGAAGCAATTAAGAGGTCAATTTTCAGAAAGGAGAACGAAGCATTCTGACCTTCGATCACTCAATTAGGCTTTCTCCAGCATTTGCTTTGATATGTACCCTATTGTTTCCTCGGGCAACCTCACAGACTTTCCTGTCGTCTCTCTTAAACCCAGGAGTTTGGAGGCTGAGGACCCGGGCCCCAGCACGCCTCCGATCATGTTTTGCGGCTTTCCTTAACAAACTTGACATTGACCAGCAATCTTTTACCGGGTATTAGCATGAGAAAGTTAGTTATCATCCCTGGGCTAAGAATCAATAAGCTCACCAGTGCTAGCTCACTATATACATAGGTCTGGATGCAAGGCCCAGGCTGACCACGCATCTGGTGTTGTCGACGCCATCGAAACCAATCATCACGTCACGAGTGCGAGACAACATGAACCTAATCTAGTGCAGTTGAATGAGCATGTATTCACGAGTCGGTCTCCTCCATTGTGATATAGCTGAGGCACCATTTGTCATAATCCTCACACAGAAATACGAACGGATATGCAGCTGTGGAAGAACTACTTTCGATTCGCGGCACTATCCTACAAGTACTGGAAATTCCAAAACGACTCATACTTCACAGATCAAATCTAGACAAGCCCATCCCAACGTCAGGGTTCGCTGTCTTATATGCTCTCCTCTCCTTGCTTTCTACTCACCTCTGGCTTCCTTAACCTGGTGGTCTTTGGATGGCCTATGTAGAGCGCTGGAAGCTCATAGAATAATCCTCCTTCCTCTGACACTACTATTTTGGCAGCGTCGAGTCTGAGCTCGCAAGGACGCAGCGGAGAACAGAGCGAAGGAATGATTGAAATGCCCCGCTTATTCTTGATGACCCTCCCCTCCAAACTAACTGTCGCGATATTCCCTCTCTTCACAGAGCTTACTCTTGGTTTTTCCGTCTCTAAATTTGGACACCGTCCTTCTAGTCGAGATGCTTGGAGTGATGTATAAGCGTGACGAGCTCCATGATGAAGTGACAGGCAATGCTAACCTTGTGAGTATGACAAATTTTCAGCCTGAACCACGGGACCAACGAGCTGAGCTTTTAGTAGTTTTTTGTCGAAATTATTTCGTCGATAAAGACGGGGAGCGGTCCTGAAGCGGGACGCTCGTTGGAGAAACGCACACAGAAGGTTTGTCCGAGAATTTGTTCCCGAACTCCTGGACCCTAGCCTTCGCGTTCTCCGAAGAGAATCTATAGAGAACTTCATCTCTGGCATGGGCTGAACCACCTGTGTATTATGCCGCTCATAGGGTTTGTCCCAAGTCTGAGGATACGCATTGTCTTGTGTAACCGTGGTTCTCCAACGGCAATGCCATTTCCTACAGGGAGTGGTACAATAAGGCGACACAGGGCCGCTCTCTAGATATGCGAAAGCCGGTAAGGCAGGCTGCGGAAGGTCTCGTATGTTTGCATTCGCAAGGCATTGTGCAAGGAGGCCTGGAGAGCACCAACGTCCTGATTGACTCAAATGGCGATGCGGCCCACTATGAAGTCGGCCAATCGAAGCGATATCAAGACTGCACGGAGGCCTACCTTACGTTCAATGTCGTTATGGGAGCCCTTCGGTGGTGCGCCCCAGGTGAGTAGCATTCAGGCGATCCCCGCGTTGGCTCTTTGACTCCGAACTGATACATAGTGGTTGCTTAACCGGGAGTAGAAGTGGTAGCAGACCCCAGTATTGATAGGACGGAGGAGTCCGACACATTCATTCTCTGGCTTATCGCTCCCAGTTAGTGTTGTTATGACGATGTCTTCATCCAATATTCTCTCTTTCTATAAGAGAGCTGATGAAGATAGCATATTTAGATTCTCACCGGTTACCCCCTATTCCGACACGTGAATGAAGGGCTCACTCGCAGCGCAATTTTGGAGGGCTCGATCCGTGAGCTTCCAGCAGAACCCAAATTATGGGACATACTGGAGACTTGCTGGAAGAAGGAACCATGGGAAAGATCCAAGACGAGAGACCTATTCTCTGAGACTCGTAAGTACAATTGCCTCGCGCATCATCAACTTTGTGGGGTTGACGGTCCGCGCCCAATAGTAGACTAAACCTGGTCAGTGCCATGGAGGTACACATAGAGTACGGCCAGCCATAGCCGCAGCTTTCACGGTCTTCCGAATTTCACTCAAACATCCCACTCAAGACGCCCCGTTTGATATACGGATTCTCTCTTGCAAGCTTAGAGGTTGCATCGATGACTCATTTTCCTTCAGGCTACAATCTTTATCGAGTAGTAACCCAAGCCGGGAGATGTCATCCGTAATGATACCCAATCACCTTCTCATGAATAAGTCCGAGCCATTGAGCTTCTAGGCTTACTTCGTATGCGTGCTGGTCCCACGTTGTCAAAATTAAATCATGTTGAGTCTTGTGTTCCAGATTCCAACAACATGCCGTTCTATTGTCAAGATTCCTGGGTTGTTTATGAGCTCTTAAATACGAACAACAAGTCGACGATCAGTATTGGGAGCAGAGAAGGTTCCGAGTTGTACTAGGACAAGCGAGGGTATTGCCATAGTATGTTGGCATGCGTAGGTCCCCTTCAACCAACCCGAGGAGTTTTGGTGTGTATGACAGCGAAAGAAAAAGATGCTCGCTCGATGAGGCTTCGAATTCTATTGTGAAGGGTCATCTTGTTTTTTCTGGCGATCAATGCAAGAAGATCAGCCTCAGAGGCCATGACGAGGGTGAGTGATGAGATCATGTTTCACATTCTAGGAACATCGGACGGGCACCCTGTCTCCTACCTCGGCTACAAATCCCCTGAACCTGGAACCACCTTGCCGCCCAAATCATCAAGCATCGAACGGGTCTAACGCTTCGTCCGCGTTTCTTCTGCAGCCTATGGATATGGGCGGTACAGCTAGTGAAGTTGACGCTCCGTTCGACCCTTCTGTACCGGAGGAAAGGGGGCGCGGACGGAGAGCGGAAAGCCGTGGTAGAAGGAACGATCAACATGTATGTGGATTCGCGTCCTCACAAGTGCTTCTTGCTCGTTTCTTTTTGGGCCGCGCGAATAGCATGGTATTAACAGTCCGCCACCACCACCGCAGCCGCCGCCGCCATTACTAATCTCCGGCGTCGAGGACGATAAGGACGTCAAATCAGGTCCATCTCTATCATTCCATAATCCTTCCCCCACACTGTAGCGAGGTCCCCATTTATGTGGATTCCCACGTAGTAGTTCTGTATCATCCCATCTCCGCTTCTCTGATACCAGCTGCGAGCCCCCTTGGCTCATCCCCCGGGCTTCTCAAGATTACCCTTCTCACCCGAGCCCGACCAACCCTACAGCAAGACTGTCACTGCTTCTCGGCTTCTACAGCAGCGGTGCTCACACCTTGCCACATCACATGTGGCGCCTGTCTCTTGTCCTTCCTTGAGGTCGTGCAGAATAAAAATAAAAATCTGTGAGGTATAGTAGTGCTTTTGGCGTATTGCTCATCAAGGTTTGCCTCACCGAATTCACCTGCGAGGATTATAACTGCATCACCAGTCCGAGCATTGAACTGCAACCCAATCACATCAGAGTCCTCCCACCCTCATCTTTGATCACTGGACATCTTCTATTTCTGACGTTGCCTGTTCCATTGCAAGGGTGCGTCGACTGTGTGCCTACGCATAATCTGGATTACACCCTTCAAGGCCTGCACTATGTATGTACGAACGCAGGAGGTCATCATTCATGACTCTCCTGTCACCTGCATGTGACCACCTGATTTGGATGCTGAACCAGGTTTATGAGATTCATCGCCCTTGTCGTCTGTCTCTCCGCTCCCCATATATCTACCTCCTGCTTACAACGAACTAGCACCAGAACAGAATGCTGCTCACATACGCTTTTCAACTGTGTCGTAAAGCCGTCCCTGACAACAGGTCACTTGTTGTGCATGGCTCGTTGCATTTCTCAAGGTTAATGGAATCCTGAATCCAGGGCAACTCAACCACACAGGTATTTGGAAAGCTCCGACCCCGTCAGTATTGATTTTCGGAAAGGAAAACCTCCATATCAATGGCGACCCGCACTGGTCGCTATGACACCAGATGTCGCTGGTGGTCTCATCTCACAAAGCCTGTCTGAAACGGTGGCGCGAATTACCACATAGTGATATGCAGTAATAAACAAAAGCTGCCCGACGTCTCGTGCGATGATTACGGGTCAAGATGGGATATAGTCGGGTCGATGATGTGCTTCTAGACCGGCGCGCACTCTCGGTCTTGTGGCTGATAGCTAAACGCAGCGTTTAGGTGAACTATATCTGTTTGATAAAGCGAGGACCATCGACCCTGGCGTTCTAGCCGAATATCCGGGATAAGCACCTGACGGTTGCCATCTGACCTACCAATCAGACTCTCCCGCCCACGCAATGGCCGTAACTACTCCACTTAGCGAGTCGGAAATTCAACTCGTTGTCGAAGCATCAAAACAATATGTTCCACAGTAAGACGCGGAGTGCGAGCTACTTCGGGTTCTATTATGCCGTTTACAACGTGCATATGTAAGAGGCTTCCTGTTGTCTGTCCGAACCCGAGACAGTCGACGAAAATTTGAGGATATAAATGGGTGCGTGTCACCTCACAAACCTTCGTGAAAGTCGCTCCCATAACTCTTTCTGGTGCTTCCCTGGCAAACAACGTCAAACCGTCCTCCAGCCTCGCGTTGGATGAGCAGCAACCCAAGGTTACGGGAGCGCCACTCGTCTCATGGACTTTGCCGGGTGCTCTTCCCACTCAGCACAGCCTCAGTCACCTCCCACTGTCACACGTTGAGCCCACCTTGCCTTCTGATATTTGTTGGCTATCGTAAGTGTATACGAGGCTAAAAACCCTCAGTCGAACGCACAACACTACTTCACGAAAATAACACTCCCTACCCACCCATTCACACTTGCTCAACATCTCTCACACAGCGAACGAAGATGTCGGCCGTCGCCTCGATCAACGGAAGGCCTCAATCAATCCGAACTTTATTATCATTGACACCCGTACGTGGACTTGTAGCTGCAAAGAAAATAATGGAAGAGGCACGTAAATATTGTCATCTGTGGACAATCACGTGACGCGACTCCTGTTGATACACCATCGCGTAGATCAATCGTCTGGTACTGGATATCACCGTCAAAAAGTGGGCCAAATTACATGAGATTTGAACTCATGCACTAAACGGTGCTCGCTCTTACTGTGCATAGGTCTGAATGCAAGGCCCTGGTTGGCCAGGCGTCTGATATCATCAACATCATTGAATCCATCTACAACACCACCAGCGGAGTTCAGCTTAAACATGGTGTGTTATTATTGGATGTGTGAGTGTTTGAGAATCTCGCTTCCTCCCTCGCGCTAAGGCTAACTCAGGACCTGCCCAGAACCTTGGCAGCGATACGAAAAGACATGCAATACTGGAGAAATTACTCTCGAGTCAAAGCACTTTCCTCCAAGTATTTGGAAATGCCATATCGCCTTAGAATTCACCGAGAGAATCTAGATAAAGCGATGGCCAGCGTCAAGGTTCATCTTTATGCATACATTTCACCTGCTTTCTACTCACGTCGCTACCCCTCCCGACCGCCTCATGATGAAATACTCAGAGCGCTGGTTTCTCCCGGAGTCTTTTTACAGATAAAATGGTATGTTTCCATTCGCTTTCCATTGCCACTTGGCTGTCCCAACCTGACTACCCTTGGATGAATTCTGCAGGGCGCTGGAAGCTCTCTGAGTCTTGTGGAATCTCCGGTCTCAGAAGCTCATAGCTGGGCGGGACAGACATTGAACGAGCCGGGAAGCTCAATTGGGGAACACAGCGACGGCGAGACCGATAACTTCCGGCTGCCCTTGATGACCATCTCTTCCAGACTATCGAAAGCGGTCTTCCCTTGCGAAACGGAGAGACTTCCTGGTATCTATGTCTCTCGAACCGGATGTGGTCCTTCGGGTCGAGGTGGTTGGAGTGATGTGTGGCGTGGTGAGCTCCATGATGAAGAGAGAGGTACTAGCGAATCCGTAAGCAACGAACAACTCACAAATTTGATCATTTTAATAATCGATATTACCTTCGCTAGGTTGCTGTCAAGATCTTCTCGCGGGTGAAAACGGGAAATGGTCCTGAAGCGGAGCATGCAGTTCGTGAACGTTTGCAGAAGGTCCGCCCCCAGATTGACAGCGCAATATAATATGAATCTAACTTCTTATGTTTCTGAAGAGAATGCACAGGGAAGTGCATGCGTGGCATGGGCTGGACCACCCACGCATTGCACCACTCCGAGGGTTCGCTCTGGAGTCTGACGGTACCCCTTGGCTTGTGTCACCGTGGTTCTCCAACGGCGATGTCATTTCTTACGTGCGCGGGTACGGGTTGGGGGAGGAATGGTGTCCTTTAGACCGGTGGAAGCTGGTCAGGCAGGTTGCGGAGGGCCTTACGCACTTACATTCGCAACAAATCGTTCACGGAGACTTGAAGGGCAGCAATGTCCTGATCGATTCAGATGGCGATGTCGCCCTCTGTGACTTCGGCATCTCCAGGCGATACAAGGACTGCACGGCGGCCTACAATACGACCAATGTTGTTATGGGAGCCCCTCGGTGGTGTGCTCCAGGTGAGCAGCCTTCAGCTCATCTCTACTTCGTCTCTCACGCCCAATGAATACTCATTTTTGACTATTTAACCTGGAACAGAGGTAATCGACGACCCCAGTATAGATAGAACGGAGGCGTCCGACGTATATGCATTTGCTAGCTTATCACTCGAGGTTATTATCGGCCACTTCGTCTTGTATCGTCTATTCTATGCGAGAGCTCATAAGATTGTGCTCATAGATCCTCACAGGACATCCGCCATTCCGATACATGGATGAAGTACAGGCTCAGTATGTGATCCTCGAAGGCTTGATGCCGGAAAAGAAGGATTATCCTGAACTTCCAGTAGAATGTGGATTCTGGGACATTCTGGAAAGGTGCTGGAAGCTGGAACCGTCGGAAAGACCGAAGATGAGTGACCTAGTTCCCAAGACTTGTAAGCGTACTCATATTTCTCGATATTCAACGTTAAGGTCTTTGACTTTACCTGCACAATAGTCAACAAGAATATGTAGCTCCGGCTACCGTATACATTTATTGGCAAAATCCGTTCAAGCCTTCATCGGGCTCATGAAGCTCTTTCTCGATAAAATTGCTGATTCCCACATCCCACTCCTTGCATGCGTTGATGTTCAATCTTACTTCTATCTGGTTACTCCTTGTATGCTTTCATCACTTCTTCTCTACTTTTGTTTCTCTCTACTCTGTGCATCTCAATTCTATGCTGCATCCTTCTATCTTTGTATCCTTCTTTTGGCAACCTCTGCGGAGACGCTAGGTCTTCCGGGACGCACCCCGCTCGATCCAAAATTTGCATTTGCCCTTGTGTTGGTATCTGGTGAATTTCACCTGGTGCGTTTGCACATTCTCATGACCCCAGATCGAGTTGGCGGTGGACCTGCTAGTCAATACTTCACTCCAGGCCTACGACACAGATAATTATTCTCTAAAAAGAGACCAGCTACTCGGCCGTATCAAGATGGACAAGAAGCTGAACTGTGGAAATAGGATAAAGATACAACCAGCGCTCCCATGAACGTTTCCGCCCTCCCGCCTCTTACTCTTCCGAGCTTTAGTACTCTGAAAACATAGATTCCTTGAGGCTTCATCTGGCTGGATCACCATTAGTCCACTCCTGCATGATACAGCGCAGCCCTCCTGCTCTTCTAGCATATCCATGTGCCAACAGATTTGATAATCTTGGCGAAGACGCATCTCTTGCTTCTTATACCGGGAGCGCATGGAATAGTTTCTTTGGAGCAGTCGGTTGCGGCCAGCGAAGATGGTGAACGATGCCGTCGGAGCTCGCCGCCTGTAGCCACAGGGTTGGGTATATGGTGCGTCGTATCTGACAAAACCACGAGTCCAAAGTGCATTGCTTCGAGCCTCTCCACAACCCTGCCCATTGTTGGTCGTTTTTCGGGGTCAGGGTCCCAGCAGGACAACAATAGGTTCCATAGCCGGTCGTCTTGAAGGGAAGCTGAACTGCTCATGTAGTCCTCGCGTTGTGGAGTTATATGCTGCATGATCGTATCCATGAGTTTCCGAGTGGACACGATTCCGTGATAAGGCTTCACTATACGATACAAATACGAAGCTTATTGAGCATGCATTATTAAAAAAGAAAAAGCAGGCACTTACAACCAGAAAATATCTCAAGCGCAGTCATAGCCCACGAATAGACGTCTGCTTGAACTGAGAGGATTTGGCTACCGACAGTTTCTGGAGCCGACCATCCGAGTGAAGGGCCTAAGCTGGTCCGAGTCATCACAGTATTTGGGTCCAGTGTCTTGGTAATGCTGAAGTCGGATAGAACTGCGTTCCCTCTGTCGTCGACGAGGACATTGGAGCCCTGAAGCGCGTCGTGCCGTATACCGGCACCATGGAGATACTGAAGGCCTTTCGCAACGTCGTAAACCTGGCGACAGATTCAAAGATCGAAGTCAGATGCTACGGAACTCGCTGGAAAACAACGGTGCCACATACTAGCTGCATCCTGTTAGCTTCGGGATGCACTTGAATATACCTCATCACGTCACGATTCTAGAAACATCTGTCAATATTGCACCCCGCGTCCATTGGTAGCGGCGGCAGAACTTACATGTAACCAAGGACTGATTGAGCATATGGAGGTGCCGTCTGTCTCTCCCTCATTGAGCAGCACAATGCCACAGCACTGGAGGACATTCTTGTGTTCGAGGGAGCGCCACAGACAGACTTGACGGTCAATTCGCTATCACCGACGAAGCCCAATCAGATACAGAAAGACCAGCGGGTAGTAATTCACATACCGTGCGATCTGCTTCAGTTGGCTGCCCATCAAACTCCCTCCCCCGGTATGTCTTCATCACTACCGCGTACTTATCTAGCCAGGTGCCTTTCCACAGCTCGTACATTAAACCTATCGGGAAATAGGCGTTCAGTGAGACCGTTCGACCACGAGAGATGGTCATGGCGATGGGCATTATTGTTCTTACTAGAATGAAAAGGTCGCTGGCGGTTAACAAACCAGAGTCTGTAGAGTCATCACGAAGCTGGGAGAGCGGCTGTGTCGTGTGATCTGGCATATGATGTGGATTGTAAGTCGTGTGAGATGATGGGCTGAGGCCGATGCTACAAGGTTGAGTAGGTTGGTCAGGTAATCGTTTGTCTGGTATGGGTGTTAACTTGGTTTAAGGGTGGATATAAGGTATCTGGGAGCTGAGAGGAGAGATCGTTGAATTGGCTGGTGAGGACGAATGGAGAGGCAGGTCAAGTTCAGCTTCCAAGATATATAGGCGAGGTATGTTGCACGTAGGTAGCTCGGAGGCATTAACTTGTAAGAGTTCATCTGCGATTCTGGAAGAGATGGCCTTTACACGGTGTGGTTGATGGAAAGACTATTCGGTTTGGTTGATTATGGACGGTGTGAGAGCCACGAGATGTGAGTCGGTGTGTAACTTCCGCTCCCGCACTAAGAAGCTCCAGCACTTTCTGTGTTGCTCATCCACTTTGGGCCTCGACGCTGAGGGATATTTCAGGAATAGAAATCTTGATATTGATGGTTTTTAGTCGGACGTCCAACAAGGCCACCACGAACAGCCGGGGTGCAGTAGTTTTCCATCTCTCACAGTTCGCAGAATGTTGGTGTGTTGGCTTTCCTTTCCTTTCTCCGGCACCACACGGCAACTCCCAACCACCCAACCCGTCTACATCATTGAGCAGCCTCGAATTAGGAAACTTGGTTATCCAGGACATTGAGTTGTAGGAGCAAATAATTTGCAAATAATTTCCGAATTGACGACGCACTCAGCGCTATGGACGGAGCTGCCAATGTCCTGGACCCCCAATAGTTGTATCAAAGGTCCGCAACGGTTCAGTTTTGCTCAGTCTTTCATTCAGTGCAGAAGTTTATGTACACTTAGGATCGCACCATACTAAATATGACTCCACCTTCGATACGGTGCAACTAAGCGCCGAGTGTGGTTTGTTCATATCCTGGGACTGTTGGCGAGGCCTTTAAGCGAGGCCGTTTGGACAGTCATTCGTTCCATTGCCCATGTTCATTTTACAACACATTGTACCTGGATTGGAATAAACTTGGAAAGTGTCTGAAGAAGAAGGGCTTTATGCTCCGATAGATCAGCCGAACCGACAGAGGCACTCTTCTCTTTCTTCGCGACCGCCGCCACCACCAAGCCTCACCTCCCAGCGTCTACTTCCCCGAATATATCCCTCCCCGGCTTGGATACACTAAGCTAGACGAAATTCATAATGCTGTACCAATCGATCCTCCAGCACCTGGTGACTTCTACCCAGACTTCGATTTGGGGGGACCCTTGAAGACAAATATATCTAGGCCTGTTACCACTAGGAAACTCAAGTGAAGTCAATAATGCCAGACGGCCTAATCTTCTACCATGCTTCCTCTTCCAGCTGTGAATATGGGTGGTATGGATGATGGGCTGGACGATCCGTTGGAACCTCCTGTGCAGAGAAAAAGGAGGCGCGAGCGGGGTGAAAGGAGTGGATGGGGAAGGAACAGTCCACACGCATAGACATCTTCATGAGTGCCTCCTCCTTCTGAGCCGTACGATTATATGGATATTGAAGGCTCGTCACCTTCTCCTCGGTCATTACGCCTGTTACCACTATTCGACGTCCAGGACCCTACCAACGTCAAACCCGGCCCATCTACATAACTCAATAATGCTCTCCTACAACAACGCTTTTACCTCCCCTTGTCGCACAGAGTCTATTCCTCGCTCCGGTCCGTACCTGTCCAATATGCTTCTTAGCTCCACACCAATCGTGCTCACACTGTGTAGCCACGTCACATGTGGCGCGTGCCTCTCCTCTTTGTTCGAGGTGGCGCAGAAGTTGCGTAGTCGATCGGGCATAACGAAGATGCATTCTTGGCGAGGTATCCTGTGCATCGTGCGGTGGTTCAGGAATAAGAAGGAAGTGGACGCGATTGGCTTGAAGCTCAAGGCTGAGCCAGCGATGTGATTGTAATCCGAGCGTCATCCCGGCAGAAACGACTGCCTCCCTGTACGAATTTGGTGAGACAAATCTTATTGCGCAATCTCTACTTCTGACCTCGCTCGTTCTCTTTCAAGGTCGCCTTGACTGCATACCCACGCTGGGTTGAAATCGCACCTATCAAGGTCTTCCCTGCGGCCAGACCTGTACTATGTGTCCACAGAAGATGCGTGTCATTGGATCTGTGGCTCATCCTGCATGTCACCGACTCCAAATTCGTCACCCTTGTTATCCGCCGCCCTCACGATACCCTCACACCTCCGACGGGCCAGCGCCAGCAAAAGATATCATGCTCGATCTACTTGTCAAATTCTTTCGCGAAGCAGTCCTGAACACGTTACAGCCGCATGGCTCTTCGTCCTGGTCGATGTGGGCATGATCCGGTCCTTGGGCGAGATTCCATATCTTGCAGCAACCCAACCAACCCGGTAGATTGGAAAGTTCTGACCTCGTTCAGCCTCGCGCGGGTGACGTTTGGGGTTGTGATTGTTGGAAGATTTCCGTATAGTAGTGGTGATCCACGGTGAACGCATGACTCCTCACACACTCCACGTCCTTGGTAGCCTCATGTCATAATTCGGCCCCAAAAAATATTGGTTTTTTTCTGGCGTATTGCATAGCGAAATGCACTGTGAACAAAGTTGTTGATGTCTTATGCGCCGATACCGCCGGCTTTGCCGCTCAACGTTGAGCGGATGGAGATGGACGTATGTACTCGGCCTTGCGGCCAATCGCCAAGCGTATCATATTCGGTTAACTATGACGGCTCGATGAAGCGAGGGTAACATTGATCCTGGTGTTTCTAATCGAAATTCTTTGATAGACCGTTGAATCCTCGTACACGCAATCGCCACAACTACTCTGCACAGCCTATTATGATCATCAGGCTGAATCAACTGGGGTCAATCGAGGTGTCATGTTCAACTGCAGGGCATGGAGCGCTGCGCGGCCACTTTGGGCCTATTGTACCGTTTGGGATCAAGATAGAACGATCGGTCAGCATATCTATGAGGCTTCCGTCCCGAAGGCTGCGTATTCTACCTAAACGTTCATGTCTTTCGTCCCCGTCATAAACTGAAGCCCCTAAACAAATAACATCAAACAGCTTTTGATAAGGTTTATCAACGTGTACGAGGGCTATCAATGTTAACTCACCCTTGTTGCTCCCAACCTCGCCTTGCATGAACCGCGACCCCGTATCGCGGCTGTGCTTCCACAATATCCCATGGAATTTTCCGGGTGCTCTTTCATGACGGCCTCGGTACTTCCATTGCAACACATTGAACGCACCTTTCTCCTCTTTCTAACAGTGTATATAAGCAGGATGACCAGGGATGACCACACAACACTTTGCGAAACAAGGCTCCCAGACCACGCTCGCTGAAGCCATCTCCTACCGCGCAAGAAGATGTCGACTCTCACCCCAAGCAATGTAGAGCCTCGATCAGTCCAAAACGCGTTCTCATTGACTCCCCTACGTGGACTTTTAACCGTGAAGAAAACCCTGGAAGAAGTGCGTAATGGACGATAACGAATCATGTCCCGCGGCTCGCGTTGACAGACTATGCGTAGATCACTCGTCTTGTAACAGATATTGCGGTCAACAAGTGGGTCAACGTTCATGAGTCACGAGCTAATGGACTGATCGATACTCGCTCCCACTTTACACAGGTCTGAATGCAAGGCGCTAGTTGACCAAGCGTTTGGTGTCATCGATACCATTGAGACCATCTGCAACACCACGAGCGGCGTTCAGCTTAAATCTGGTATTTTGTTATTGGATGTGTGAGTTTTTTTTAGTCTCGCTTCCGCCCTCATGCTAAATCCGACTCAACTCCCGTCCAGAACCCTCACGGCCATACGAAACGATATGCAGCTATGGAAGGGTTACCATCGACTCCAGGCGCTCTCGTCTAAGTATTTGGAAATGCGAAACCGCCTGAAGCTTCACCGCGTGAATATGGAGGACGCGTTAGCCAGTATCATGGTTAGGCTCATGAGCATATTTCGCCATTGCTTTCCACTCACCCCGCTACCTCTGATGACCACTTTATGATGAAATTATCAGAACGCTTGTTGCTCCCGGAAGTTTTTCCCAGAAGGAGAAGTACGCCACTATTCGTTTCCTATTCAGGCTTAGCTGCTTGCAACTTATCACCTTTTGGTAAACTGCACAGAGTGCCGGAAGCTCTCCAAATACTCTCGTAGAAACACCGACCACCGGGGCTCAAAGTTGGGCGGGAGAGACTGTGAACGGTTCAAGTGGGGGACATAGCGATAGCGAGATCGATAAGCTCCGACTGCCCTTGATGACGATATCCTCCAGACTATCGCAAGCAGTATTCCCTTGTGAAACAGAGAGACTTCCTGGTCTATTTGTTTCCCGAATCAAACTCAGACCCTCCGGCCGAGGTGGTTGGAGCGATGTGTGGCGGGGTGAGCTTTACGATGAAGAAAGGGGCACTACAGAAGCCGTAAGCCACGATCAATTCCTAAATTTGACCATTTGAGTCATGGATATTCACCTTCTGTAGGTTGCTGTCAAGATCTTCTTGCCGGTGAAAACAGGAATTAGTCCTGAAGCGGAACGTCTGGTAGGCGAACGCTTGCAAAAGGTCTGCCCTCAGGTGCTCGTCCTGAAAGCGTAACGTGCCGAGAATCTTATTCCTTACGTTTTTGAAGAGATTGCACAGGGAAGTACACGCTTGGCATGGGTTGGACCATCCGCGCATTGCACCACTCCGAGGGTTCGCTTTGGAGTCCAACGGTACCCCTTGGCTTGTTTCACCATGGTTCTCCAATGGCGACGTCATGTCCTATCTACAGGGGTACAGTGAAGAAAAGCAGGGCCGCCCTCTAGACAGGTGGAAGCTAGTCAGACAGGTTGCAGAAGGTCTCGCGCACTTGCATTCGCAACAGATCGTGCACGGAGATTTGAAAGGCACCAACGTCCTCGTCGACTTAAATGGCGATGCTGCTCTCTGTGACTTTGGCCTCTCCAAGCGATACAAGGATTGTACGGCGGCCTACCATACGACCAATGTTGTTATGGGAGCCCCTCGGTGGTGTGCTCCAGGTGAGTAGCATTCAGCGCATTTCTACTTCGCCTCTTGTATTCAGTGAAATTCACATTTGCAACGGTTAAAACTGGAAAAGAGGTGGTCGACGACCCCAGCATAGATAGGACGGAAGCGTCCGACATGTATGCATTTGCCAGCTTATCACTCGAGGTTATTATCCGTCATATTCTCTATTATTATAGTAGAGCTGATAAGATTGGGCCGATAGATTCTCACCGGACATCCACCATTCCGATACCTACATGAAATGCGCGTTCCGTTGGCGATCTCGCAAGGCTTGATGCAAGATAGGCAGGATTACCCTGAATTTCCAGCCAAATCTGGATTCTGGGACATTTTGGTGGCGTGCTGGAAACTAGACCCGGAAGAAAGACTCAGGATGAGTGACCTAGTTCCTGAGACGTGTAAGTGTAGTTACATTTCTCCATATCCAGTCGTTAACTTCATGTCCATGATAGTCAATGAGAACATGTAGCTCTGGCAGACATCTACAGTCACGGGCAAACGCAGTTCAGCCTTCCCCAAGCTCATGAAGCTCACTCTCCATATCACTATCGCCTTCCACTCAGTGTATATGTTGGCGACTCATCTTATTTTTGACTAGTCCTCGAGTGTACCCTGATCAGAGTCTCTTCAACTCTTGTTTCTCTTGCTCTGGGTATTTCGATCATATCATATCTACCCATTTGCACCATCTCTGTATACTCATTTTGATAATATGAAGACTCTTTGCTCAGGAGGTTATGGGGACATCGTGGTGCAGTATCTAATTATCTGTGCCTGACCAACGGTTCTAACAGTCTTGGGCATTGTACTGAAGATCTCGTTTCTGCCTCGTCTCACCTTCCGCATATTCAAGCTTTTCATTGCGCTAAGTGTCGGTGACCTTTCGGTGGATACTTTTGCACATTTGTTGGTCTTGAGATCGAGTTGGCGGCGAGACCTGTGAGTGAGCGTTTCACTCCAGGCTGCGACAGAGTATAATTTCTTGAAAGCAGAGTAACTACTTGGCCATGGGCGGACAAAGAGGTGAACTATGGAAATAGGATAAGGGTGTGACCTGGGTGCCTGGGGGCGTCTTTGGCCCCTTGCGGTTCAGTCTTCTGACCGTTGGATATCCTGTGCCTCGTCAGATACCGCATGCTCACATCATTTGATGCTTTCTATGATTGAATTGCCATTATTCTTTGACACATACCATACGGGAGACGGGATGTATGACTCACTGGTAACTCGTAGGATGCAGCGCGTCCCTGTCGTGCTTCTAGCATATCCAGGTGGTAGCAGTCTTGATGACCTTTCTGAAGAGGCATATCCTGTCTATCAGACCAAGAGGGATCGGAATTGTTGTTTTGGAACAGTCAGTGAGGGCTAGTGAAGATGCTGAGTGACATCTTGAGAGTGTGTCCCAAGCCGTCGCAGGGATGGGTATGTAGTGGGTCGTATCTGGTAAGTTGACCAGTCCGAACGGCATTGCTTCGAGCCTCTCCACGACCTCGTCCATTGTTGGTCGCCTGTTGGGGTCAGCCTCCCAGCAAGAGAGCAATATACCCCATAGTTGATCATCCTGAAGGGAAGCCGACCTTCTCACGTAGTCCTCGCGTCGGGGGTTGATATGCTGTGTTATGGTGTCCATGAGTTGCCGAGTCGACACGATCCTGTGATAAGGCTCCACTACATAAATTCGAAAGTCATTGAGGGCAGATTACGTGGAAGAGGAAACAAACACATACAGCCGGAAAGAATCTCCAGTGCAGTCATAGCCCATGAGTAGACGTCCGCTTGGATCGACAAGATTTGGTTATTGACGGTTTCCGGAGCCGACCATCTGAGTGTAGGGCCTGAACCGGTCCGAGTCATTACAGCATTTGGGTCCAGGGTCTTGGTAAGACTGAAGTTGGATAGAACCGCGTTGCCTTTGTCGTCAACGAGGACATTGGAGCCCCATAGCGCATCGTGCCGTATACTGGCACCGTGGAGATACTGGAGCCCTTTCGCAACACCGTAAACCTGGCGACAGATTCAGAGGTACATGTCAACCGTTGTGGACTTCCTCTCGAAAGCGACAGCGTCACATACTAGCTGCATCCTGTTGGCTTCGGGATGAACTTGGATATACCTCATCACATCACGATTCTATAAGGAGCCGTCAATATTGCGCCGCGCGTCGATTGATGAGCGAAGGCAGAACTTACAGGCAACCAAGGACTGACTGAGCATATTGAGGTGCCGTCTGTGTCTCCCTCCTTGAGGAGGACAATGCCACAGCACTGAAGAACGTTCCGGTGTTTAAGGGAGCGCCACAGACAGACTTGACGGTGGATCCGCTATCACCGACGAAGTCTTTCAGATAAGCACAGAACCCCAGCCATTTTGCAGTCGTGCGCATACCACTCGGTCCTCTTGGGTCGGTTCTCCATCAAACTCCTTTCCACGATATACCTTCATGACTACTGCATACTCGCCGAGCCAGGCGCCTTTCCACAGCTCATACATTGAA
>WSTV01000028.1:50904-127511 GCA_019632285.1 Tulasnella sp. 332 | reverse complement strand
TCAAACGTGGATCCAGCTACCCCCCATCCCCCTCGAGGTAGCAATGGTGACCATGAGGAACACGGGAGTGGAAGAAAGCAAAGGTGTAGCCAAACGCTCCGCAGTAGTCTGCACAATGGCTTTAGACCGGTCAGATGTTGTGGGCACGCCGGACCACGAGTCGAGGAAATAATGGAGGAGGCACACCGCCACCGTCAATGGATTGTTGGCGACGATTGTCCGACGACTCAGGCGCTAAAAGAAACACGTTTTGATGGGGGGAGCTGTGAAAGTAACGAAAAACAGGGTAAGAGAGAAGCGCCAGCGCCACAGACGTAACGTCCTTTGCTAGAGCAAATTCGAAATGCGTGAACACGTTTGTGAGGATGTGGATGGCTCCACAAAGCAACCCTTTCTCGGGGACTTGCGCCTCAAGTCCGTGACATCAAAGAAATAAGCTGTGTTGGGTGTTCCAACATTGATCTAACGAAGAGAGTTCGTGTCCGTCATCAGTCTTCGCAATTTGTACGCGAGTGGGCTGAGGGAGATCCCGTTGGCTTTACGTGCACAGCCGAAAGAAAAGAAGAAGAAGAAAAGAACCCCTACGTCGTCATCCGCCGATAGCGGAGGGTGGGCGTCATATACCATGCGAAAGGGGAAGACTGTGAACCATATTGTGAGATTCGGCTGCTGTTGATACGAATCTGGCTGTGCGTGTTTCAGTTGGGAGATTTTTCCGATAGGTTAGGTCAAAAAGAAAAGGTCTCATGAGTAACAACGCCGTCACAGCGGGGACTCTGCGGCTGTGCACAAGGGCAGGCCTCTGTGATCGAATATGAAACGAGTTGATGAATGCATGAGTAGACGGGCGCCTCGGATCGGATTGAGATCCGAGCCTGGTGTTCACCTTGGACAACCCTTTCTGCAAGAGTTGGATGATCAGGACTGTTGAGAGGCGGTGTTTTGTTTGCGTGGGTGCTATGTGACAGTACAGCGCGAAGATCGGTGATTCAATGGTCAACAAGGAAGAGGGTTTTACGTGAAATCAGCCTCGGAAGGACCTTATGGGCATCAACGTTGTTCATTTTGTGCAAGAAGAGGAAAGCAATGAAATCCGAGTTGAGCAGAGCCAGCTGAGGTGGCATCGTTGGGCGAGTGATCTGAATCCCGAGATTCTGCTATCCGATCCCGCGACGGGGTCACGACACCGATGGACACGTCAAGCATCGGAGGTTGATGCCGTATCCGCTTGCAGTTGCGCAGTCACCATCGAACTTGTGCGCAGCATCGTGTTGAAACACAAAGCCGCGCACGTCGGGTCAGAGTGGGCAATATGAGCATGAGACGTAGATTCAATATGGCTGTACAAGGGAACGCCTGACCCAACAGATCGGTACCACGTCGTTGAAACAATTAAAGATTGAACTGATGCTGTCGACGTCATCGCCCTTTGCCGGGGAACCATTCGACCTCTCGCTTCTCTCTCTTCTCGCTTTATATACCACCAAACACTCCACCAAGGATCCCCCTCACTACCGCCTCCGCCTCCTTCTTACACTCGACCTCTCTTGTCTGAACCCGCCAACCATGTCCGCATCAGTATCCTCATCGGTGTCATTATCGAGCCCCATGAGCATGCACATCCCTTCGGATCAAATGCCAGCACCCTTCGTAGGAACCCCATATGCCAACGCTGAGGGTGTCTTCGAGTGAGTCTCTCGTTTCACAAGAAGAAATCTGTGGTCTGACATCCAACGCACGCCCATTCCCATCATTTAGATACCCATTCCCCACCCCTCCGCTACCCACACCTCCTTATCAACCCCATAATGCTTCGCCATCACCCTCGCCACCTGTCGCGCCCAGGTCTGAAAGCGCGATATTGGCCAAGATGGGACAGAAGATGGTCAAGGAGGGACCCATCCCGCCTGGCCTACGAAGGAGGAGCAACAGCCCGCCTGGAGGTGTCAGGCCAATGACCACCTCCCCAGCACCATGACGGAAGTGATTGCAAACTAAAAAAAAAACATACACGCTTTTCCGACATATGATACTCTCACTCGACATCGACATCGACTAGCGGCTTGGGCTCTCTCGAGGCCCGACAATTTCGATGACGACTGGACCATACCCCGTGGCGAATGCGATCACGATCACAGAATCTCAACTCGATTCGACTCTTGGCCTCCGATCCACTCTCCTTCCTCACTTCTTGTCATCATCATCATCATCTCTCTAGCCCCAGGCTGGCCTTCAGTTTTTTTCTTTTTTTTTTGGTCCCCTGTAATGGAATTCTCTTTTCCCATTTCACATCACACACACATGGACTTTCGCTTCATCACTTTCCACGAGCCGCGTTGTCACGAACGAAAACTAGCCCGATCAATTTGAAGCTGGTCTTCCTATCCCTTGTACCCTTATTCTTTCCCTTTTTTTTGTGTTTTTGTTTTTGTTTTTGGCTCCCTGTGTTATTCTCGCAGCATCATCATCACCCCCGTATACCCTCTCCGTCATCGCTCCCCGTGTACGTGTAATATATGACCTGCCCTTTTTTTTTTTTTTTTGGGCGTACGTGTCTTGCTCTTTCGTCATAACGTATTCGAATAGGCCATTGAAAAAGGCTAAACAAAATCCAAAGGCCTTCTGATAAGATCTAATCGAGGGACAAGCCCACCCACCCCTGTGTTACGGCTCACGAAGCTTAGAGCATCAGAACGATTTTATTCGTTGCCAATGTAATGTTTTTTAAGCCTGGTGCACTTTCGCGATGGGATCGGCTCATTGACGGAGGGGTGGGTCCTTTTCAGAGGTCCGTCCGTTTTTATCAATTCGTTTCCGTTTTTGGCGACCGTGATGATGGTCTCTGGTTGTTGTTGTTGTTGTTGATGGGACTCCCTTGTCCCCCCCCTGACATCCGCTCCTAGCCTAACCTTTCAATCGCGCGCGTTTGCTTTGTAGGGTGCATTTCCTTACGGTGCTTTACGCTAAAGCAACACCAACTGAAAATCACTACGATTTGGTCAATTTAACTCAGCTATTTTCGTAGTGACAAGAGGGGGGTGTGGGGACCTGATCTGATCGCGAATTAGAAGCGCCATAAAGGGGGGGGGGGTTTCGAACCGCCGATGACGTAGAGCACGGGATCAAATATATATATGGAATTAATTCGTCGGATAATTCGGAGTACAAAATAGTCGTGACCTTTGGATGAAAAGCCTTTTTTTTTTCCTTCTTCTTTCTTTCTTTCTTCTTTCTTCTTGAATCAACGTGGTCAAGTTTTTCTCGCAACACTGCACTCTAAAAACCCCTTTCAATGGATATGAAACACTTTGACCCGACTCGCGCGCGGGTTCCAGTGCCATTTTTTTTTATTTTTCGACGGACCCCTCGCGTTCTGTGGGGATGGCTCCTCAGAGACAATCGACCGAACGCCCTTTCGCACCGGGATCCTTTCGGTGATTTTATAATAAGAATTTTCTGAGAGGTTGTCGATGGCCTTTGTAGTCCCGGAGGGGGAAAATGATCCTTAAGGTATAGGAGACGATAACGCCTTCTGGTCAAAAAAAAAAAAGTCGATCACCCCCGAAGCGTCCCTGGCAAGGACTTGCTCTAGGCCGGCTTTGAAGAGCCCCACCTCCACGAGAGAAAAGCAAACCAAAACAAACTGAAAACCTTCCCTTTTTTTTTTTTTCAAAGAGTCCTCGGTGGTCAAACCTCGTCCATCCTAATTAACACAGATAAGCCTTCTTTTTTCATGATGGTGGTAAAAGGGAGCATACGATAGGTTGAAATCAGGAAGGCCCCGTAAAATGCAAAGTGAGGCGGTGTCTGCGATGCAAAAAAAAAAAAAAAAAAAAGGATAGCCGAGGCGACCTTCGACGCACTACCCAAAAGGTGCCTTGATGGTCCTCCTGAACGAGAGCATGGTTGGCCCTCGGGTCTCTTCCCTCTCACCATCTCAATCGCCCCAAGGCAATCAGTGGTCCGGTTAAATGGAAACTCTGTCTCAGGTAATTTTAAAGAAGAAAAAAAAAAAGGCCAATCGAAGGGCAATAAAATTTTTTTAAAAAGTGCGTTGAAGTCTTGTTCGCCCAGTCATTCAATGTTACTCTCCAAATTGTCGGCTTGGCTCGATCATCCGAGGCGCTGAACGTATACAGCATGCAACAGCTATATGTGGGTTGAGTTGAAAGTCCTTCCAAGTTCGGGAATCAACAGAGTTGTGAGGACTTGAAGATGAGACACAAGGATGCCACGGCGATTGGGTACCAATTTTCTTTTTTCAAATAGCTATATCAAACGAGAAAGCCGAAAGAAGCGTATTCTTTGTGTTTTTCCCCCGACAGGGTAGATTTGAACAGAACAGAAGGAGTGCGAGATCCATGAGTCGAAGGTGTTTGTCTCAAGTGAGAAGCTGTGAGGAATTGGGGTCCGCCGTGAAAAGCGCAACGTTTCAAGCTGAGAAGATGTTCGTGTTTCAGCTTTGATACGAGCAGAATAATAATGGGAACGAGCATTGCTGATGATAAAGTACCTGCACAAGTAGAAACTGGTTGAGGATAGTGGAGCTTCGGTATCACGTGCTTGGGCCAGACATCCAAGGTTCGGTTACCTCCGTTCAACCACTGCGAACCTTCCTCGCGCCAACGGAGAAGCAGGCTCCCCCCCCCCTTGCCAGACGCGCACTCTCCCTCGAGAATCCAACTGCTACCCATATTATTACTCGGAAAACGCTAGAAGCGCGCGACCGAGAAAGAAGTGGGGGTTAAAAAAAAAAAGCACAGGTCAAGGCATTGTTCGGATCGAGTCTTGTGCTCACTCCAGATACTTCATAGTTCCGACCGACATGCCACTTTCCTTCTCACAAGCATCAAAAGCTCCTTATTAGGCAATAATCTGTGGCGGTGCAGCATGGGTTGTTTAACGAAGCTCCCAACATCCTTTTCACAGGAGTCCTTTTACATGCCTCGAGGCTTCCACACCTTGGTACCCCGCTGCCTCATGCCCCGAAATCTCTCCGACAAAGATAGGCATACGACCCTTGCTGCTCTTGAAATCAGACGCCCTAGGGATGCGACAGTCCGTACATGTGGAGTACGGATCTCGCCTCATTCGCTATAGCTTTGCTTGTTTTTCACACCGCCAAATGAGGACCGAACGACAAATCCCTTATATGAACGTCTATTACTCAGTCTAAATCATCATTAAACACGTCTGTGTTTCTCGACCAAGTCTCTACAGAGATTGCCGGACCGACCCCCCCCCTGGCTGATTTCCTTCTTCTCCAGCCTCTGATGCCGTTTTCCGAGGTGAAGAAAAAATAAAATAACAAAAGCAATCGAAAAACGTTCTGTCGCACACTCCCATCATTGGCCAGCCGATGAATTATATCCTTGCCTTTTGCGGCAGCAGGCACTCGGATCAGGAGAAAGTTGCAGATGCTTTGCGGAGCGTGCCGTCTCAACCGTTTTTTCCTCGAGGCAGCTCCTGCCTGGCTGTCCTCCGCCACCTCGTGCATCGCCTCACCGTCCTCCCTGTACGATATCGCTTCTCAAGTCATGGTTGAGCAACTAAGCTTTGCCTTATGAAAGCCTGCAACGCGGATGATTTCCCCTTTTTCATCTACCGTCCGCGCCGGTTCTCGGCCATTCTCGAACTCGCTGAGAACCAAGGCCTCGGCCGCTTCTCGCCCTGTCACTTACTCAGGGCAAATATCTTTAAAAAGTGGGTGACACGTCCAGTCTCAGCGATGGAGACTGCCTAAAATGTCTCATTCTTCAGCGCTGTGCTTCTTCCAGGCAAGCTGGACCCGGCGATCTTAGACCCTTTTGTACTAGTCATCTCATCACGCTGCCACCACGGGATTGACTTCACCCTTTCGCTATCAGTGATCAAAGGCTTTTTGACTCCGAGAGATCAAGATTGGGGCGTAGGATAAAGCAAGCTTTTCATGCCTTGTGCTCCTCCTACCTTGCACGAACCGAGCGCACGGTTAATGTATGGAGCCTCACAAGGCGTGTGCAAAGACACGACGCACGGTAAGCCGGGTCTCCTTCATCTCGCAGCTCCCCGACTGGCGCTGCCCCACACATTTTAACTGGCTGACAACTCTTTTTCGCGTTTTATCGGGTTCGGTGAAACAGCTAAACATACTCCTATAGGATCGATCGCCTAGGCGTGTGACAAGATCGAAGGCCACGAGACGTGGCACGGGTAGGGCCCTTCCAAGATTTCGGTGGACGCGTTTGTCGATGCACTCACTGAGGAAACTGAAACCTTCCACCCAAGCGGGAACTCCGACAGCCGTAGATTGCGTAGTATATATATACTGGATATACTGGTTGGACGAGAAGAGTCTCGAACCATACTTCCCTTCCCCCACATATCCTACTCCCATCTGCTAGTCAGACTCACCCCTCCTCACCTGCACCTTCATCACTCCCCCAGCTATACTAACTCCCAAGGCCTTACATATCCACAATCTCGACACCTATCCCCATGGACTGCTCTCCTATCCACGAACGTCCTCGCCTACAACAATCGCAACTTCACGCTCACCCTCACGCACACGATATCGTCTTTCAACAAATGGTCCTTCGAACCGCGCAAGCCCTCCCGGTCCCGCCACCCGCCCTTCCCCTCGCGACTATACAGCTTTCCGTGAAGATCGCCGGCGGTCGTACCGCCACCATCAAAGGGAAGCCCATGCATCGTGGTGGCGAGACCGACGACGAGGGGTACCACGCCGACCGAGACAACGCTCGTACACCGGCTACTCAAGGCACCGACCAATCGAATGTAGCGACGAAACGACCTTTGGCGAGAGGTAAGCTTAGATCACATGTGCGTTCATCTTGTTTATATCATGACTCGGTTGTGGAATGTCGCTGACTCAGCTTGACGTTTGATCCAGTGACTTGCGACTTCATCGTCGAAACGTCACCCCCCAGTGCTTCTTCCGTTTACTGCAAGATCTGCAATGTTGCGATACGACCTTCTACCTACAGGCTCCGGTTGATCGATTCTCACTTTTCGTCATCTTCGTCGGCATCCCCCGTCGCCACTATGTATCATGTTCATTGCTTTGAGACAAACTTCGACCTCGAACAGCCAGGTGCTTTCGGTCGAATATACCCCGCACCTTCTTCCTCCCCCTCCTCACGTAACACGCACCCAGGCGGACTCGATGACGACGCGAGGGCTCTAGTGAACGCATGGAAGCTCCAAAGGAGGAGGGAGGGCCTGGAGAGCGCCGCGGGGCCGGATAGCGGAATCCGGATCACGTCGAGCGACTCTTGTTCTTGTTCTCTGGGAGGACAGGAAGATGTATTTGTATCTACTTCCAGGAAGGCGGGGGAGAAGCGGTCCAATCGAGTCGTGGAGGCGGAAGCTGAAGAGAGGAAGCGGGCCAAGTACTATACCTCGGATGACGGCTACGGTCCTCGAGGTCCTAACTCCCTTCTCCGACGTGCCACTGAAGTTCCTTCCTCTCTTGGAAACGTTCGTCCACCACATCCTATACGTTCGCACTCCGATATGGGTCCAGGACGCTCGTGTCGTTGCAGCTGTCAACCGGCTTCAAATCACATGGGGCGAGGGGCAGAAAGAAGTCTGGATTTGTCACACTTGCCGCTGAAGCTATCGGATGCACTACAGTATCTGAAGGCTCCCAGTCGGACCCAATGAATGTTTCCACCCCAAACCCAAGTTCGGCGTCCTTTTCCTTTCTTTATTTCTACCTGTTATCGAAAAACATATCGACTGCGCTACTTTAATACAAGGACGTCATAATTGGGATAGAGCAGAATTGAGATTAGTGCATATAGCGTCAGGCGCGCATGTGGGGATACAAAGTACAGCATACAATTTTGAAAAAAATTGATCAGACAACAGGCGTCCCTGTCGACCAAGCGCTCTCACCAGCGTGAAAAGTGTTCCATCGACATTTTGGTGCAAACATGACCGGAGAATCGAGAAACTGAGAATTTCCGTGACCATGGTCATTGCCACCATGATGGTCGACATCGAGGTCCACGGGCGAACCTGTTCCGTCCTGCAACAGCTTGGGAAGGGAATCATGTATGACGAGTCTCAGTGGCTCCCTCGAGTTGAAGTCGCCTTCTCTTGGTGTACTCGATGCTTCCAGCCAAGGAAGGGATGCGATGGCGATGCTGCCAGAGCCTTCGTTCTTTTCGCATGGCGGGCTTGAATTACCCCAACTCGGTAGGTTTGGCATCGACATTTCACCTTCCGCATGTTCACAACCGTTCGTACCCAGCCCCATTCTGGCATCGAGATTCAGTGTCATCACCGGATCGTCCCATAAGGACTCAAGGTCCCTAGTCAGCGGTGGTGGCATCCCGAGCTTCTGCGCCGTGTCTAAGAGCCTTCGTAATTTCGTCTTCTCTGGAACTGCCGTGACACGCCTCCCAGAGTCTCTCGAAGGCGGTCGGTGGCGGTGGCGACGTGGTTGGAACAAAAGTGTTGCGGGACTACATCCAAGGTAGGGTCGGAGCCCGGTGACAGGTTCCATAGATGTGATACTCGAAGGCGGTGGTTTGTGGATGCCTTGAGATATTGCGGTGTCCGGCAAGGGGATATTGGGGGTGATCGTCGTCTCACCTTCTCCGGCGCAAGCTTGACGCATGTGGATGATCAAGTGGCACCCACAGATGACGCAGCAGCTGCGAAGCATACTAAAAGAATAAGCAGGTCACACGGAAATATTAGCGTATGAGACATCACTGCAGCCACGTCACGTACGGCAATGCCACAATACGCAAACCAATGGGCATAACTTCGTATGCAATGCCATTAATGACGATCATTGATGCAATTCTACACAATTTAAAAGGGAGTCAACGATCTCGTTCTAGGAGCCACGTCAACATTAACCGCTCACATGAGGAACCAGTTCAGCGAGTCCATCAGCAACAGTTGAACAACCTTAGAACTTTTGAACTTTCCCCCCTTCTTCGAGTATTCGAGAACCCCATATACCACCATTGCAACCAGCCACAGTTCGAAGACGAGGCTCGGAACAGCCATGGCTGAAAGGAGGCTATCCAGTAAGGAAAAGCAACCTGTGAGATAGGGTGGCGTGGCGACAACACGGAACGACTGGAAGAAGGCGACCGCAACAATGACGATGGTGGACATAACGCAAGAAAGAAAGAAAGTAATGGTGAAGATGACTAGTTTTCGATTCATCCGATAAAGACACAGGGCCCTATAAGCGAGTAGGAGGTCGACGGCGTAGAGGAGAGACTATGTGGCGTGAAAAGAGTCAGTACGAATAACATACTCAAACAAAATGAAGTTCCTTACAGCTGTGAAGAAGGCTATAACGGGATAATAAGTCATGCAGCTGAAGGCGAACATCAGATTGGATTAGTAAAGTCGAAACCTAGGTCCCAGGACGCAACCCACAGCTGGACAAGATTGTTGGATTGTTCAGCCTCTATAACTTCGACTATAGACTGGAGGCACTAACTTTTGGTTTCCATATTCCGAAATTGATGACGAGATCGTATGTCTGGAATGCAAGGCCAAAGTAGCGAAGAAATAGGTACAGCGGCTTGCCCGTCATGTGCATCTTTCGTGGTCGCTGAGCGAGTTAGTGGTGATGAATTCAGTCACAGCCAAATGGACCATTTGAATGGAACCAAGGAGACCTACCCAAATGTATGCAATCTAGTGAAAAGACTTTGACATAAGGAAACCATAGGGCAAGGCCATGTCGTTGAAAGATGCACACTCACCTCTTCATCCAGGTTCGTGACTGAGATGAGCAGTTGACCGATGTCAGAGTGTGGTTGGTTTGCTCCGAGGTTGAGTCACTCACGCCAATCCCATACAACCACGATTACTGATGCGAGCTGGGAATGAGATCAGTCTGGATATCGATGCAGGCGGGTCATTAACTCACAGAGAAGTAACGGCATATCTCAGTTCTCCATATCAGCGAGAGATAAGAATTTGGGTTATTGAGCTCGTTAGTGACCGTGCTGCGAGCATGAAGCGCGATGCTGGGTGCTAGTAATGATTCCATGTCGGATGTAGTATTTGTGAGGCAGACCGGCAAGGGTTGCTGGCCGGGTCTGACGAGACGAGGGGGGACTTGTTTGACGATGGTGGTCTATCATGCAGTTTAAATAGGTTGACACACTTATGATGGAGTACCTCTTGTAAATGGCTTATTCACCCGCAGGGCTGGAATAGGCCCTCGAGGAGCTCCTTATGTGTTTCAAGAGTAGCGTACGAAACACTGAAGGGTCGATGTGAATTGGCATAAAAGACCACAAGAAGCGCAGGGTGTAGAACGGCTGTGTGGATGACATGAAACACGGAATGAAGCGCATAGTTTCGGAGTTACCCACATCGTTGTACAGCACATCATAGCATAGGGCGAGACTAGAGAGTAATCACGGGCATTGATATGGGAATATATGAGATATAGAATTCCCGCTACCTTGTAGTGGGTCTTTGTCAGTGCTATGGGTCGATCTCGCTCTGGCTTTCAGGCACCCTACGTTTTTGAGATCCCGTCACATTTTGAAAAATTCCCCGGGCCCTTTCGAAGAGTACATTTGTGGATGATATTCCTTCCAACAAATCTACCTTGAATACATCTGACTTGAGATTGTGTCAAATTCTCAGTCGTGGCAGGGGGCTCGGATACAGCAGTTTGGGTAATTGTATCTCTCATTGTATGTCACCGCAAATGTTCAGGTCAATATTTTGACTGTCCAGGGGACAGTGTTGGCTGCCACTCTGGCTTGCCTTGAGATTGTAAACACTAGCGAGTATCAGCTCGCTCATTCACCGAGGGTCTTCAGCTACTATTGCATGTGTGTGTGTGTGGTGAGCGAGCCGAAGGCGAGCTCGCCCAGTCCATTCCGGGCGTTCTTGCGTGGTCCTATCTGGATGGAGCTCCGCTGAGCGTTCGGAACAGAAAAATTGGTTATAGCAAGGGGCGAGCTGAAGGCAAGCTCTGATCCAAAAAGTTATTGATTGTGTATGCATGCACACTTGTGTTGAGGGGTAGCGGCTCTGCCATGCTGTGCGGCCCCACCAGCCTTATCTTTGGGGTGGTTTTGAGGCATAGTACGGCCGAAGTTATTGCCGCATTATGCGGTGACGATGTGGCAACGTGGTTTTCATCTCGTCCCATTGATTTGTTTTTGGTTAGGAACTCTGTATTATGGGCAGGCGCTGATGGGTGAAGAAAAACAACACATACAAAGATAGCACAGCAGGGACGACATCTGGAACTTCAAGTTGCAACATTATCTATCTATAAGCCCAATGACATCCAAGCCCATTACTGATAAAAGGAATCCGAGAGATATAGTGCAGTCATGACATTAAATCGAGGAATGATGGAGTATTGTCAAGCCCACTTGCAGCGTCCCGTTCCCGGTCTGGTCGTGGCGAAACATGGATTCGAGGTTCGTGCAATTCATGTTCCTCCAGCTCATCCCACCTCCCGGAGCTAATGTAGGCCACAGAGCACTCGTCCCCGTCCGTGGCGTAAAGTTCGGGATCGTCCCCTTTGCTGAAGCTTATGTCCACATCAATTTCTTTGACGCCCCTCTGAGTCATGCTCGATTTGGGGTCAAGTCGAGAGTCTTTTGGAGGCGGGGGCGCGAAGAAGGATGCAGACCTAAAGCGTCGTGGTGGCTGCAGATCATTGTTCCATTTATCCAACTGTCCATCCCGTTTCAGCTGTACGAGTTCCATCTCCATCGCTGGACCCGGCCCTCCCAGATTCCAATTTTCGCCTACCACATCCCTCTCGATCTCGGTGGCAGCGCCAACGTTCAGTGTTTTCACAGGATCATCCCACATCGACTCAAGGTCCTGGCGTAGTGGCGGAGGCATACCGAATTTCTGAGCCAAGTCCAACATCCGTCCGAGCTTTGTCGTCTCGAGGATCACGTTGAGGGACGTCGTTGCCTTTTCCCTAGCCTGCCGACGTGTCCCTCGAAATGATCCGAGCTTTCGAGGTGTGCGGGGTTCGCTTCCAGAGGCGTGACCATGCAGCGTAGTGGATAGGCCTGGAGATGGCGGCACATCTGTGGCACTATTATTCAGTTTTTCAGATCTCGTGATGTGATGTCCAGTGGAAGGTATGCTCGCGTCGTCTTCCTCGCAGCAAGCCTGTCGCATCCGGAGGATCAAATGACATCCGCAGATAATGATCAAACCTCGAAGTGTTCTATAAGTGACAGAGGTTAACCAATGTACCGCTCAAATCTCAAGCAAGGGTTGAGACGTACGGTAGAGCTACAATCCGGAGGCCGGTGGGGAGGACTTCGTACCCTACGGCGTTGACGACGAGCATGAAGGTGATGCTATGAAAGGGTTGGAGGGCAGAGACCGAAAGAGGAACAGGAAGCGGTATCAGGTCTTCCTTTACAAGTGGTTGGGACGGAGTTTGACAATGACTAACATGACAAACCAGCCAATGGAGTCTGCTACCAGCATACTGATTACGCTGTGCCGTTTCCATTTCCCCACTCTATTCGAGTATGTGATGGCCCGATACATGACCATCAGGAATAGCCATAATTCAAATACCAGTCCGGGGATCGCACAGATAGAGATCAGGCTACCCAAGAGGGACCAGCAACCTGTGAGGTATGCCGGTGTGGCGATGACCCCAAACTGCTTCTCGTAGGCCATGATAAGGAGGACGATCGTGCACAAACAGCAAGTGCAAAAGAACGCAGCGGTGAAGATGAGGAGTTTGCGGTTCATCCGGTAGAGGCACAGGGCGCTGTGAGAATGGGAGTATCAGATGCAGATTCATGCAGCTCGATGGGTTGAAGGACATGCCGGTAAGCAAGAAGGATGTCAACCGCGTATAGAAACGACTAGAGACTGGTGGTCAGTTCCCGCTGAAGTACGACAGAATTGAAGAGAACGCACA
The DNA here is from genome assembly GCA_019632285.1 of Tulasnella sp. 332. NCBI lineage: Eukaryota > Fungi > Basidiomycota > Agaricomycetes > Cantharellales > Tulasnellaceae > Tulasnella > Tulasnella sp. 332. The sequence goes on along the minus strand of WSTV01000028.1, from coordinate 114,598 downwards.
CCAGTCCCGAATGGTATGAAGTAGAAGTATCCCGCACAGCTGAAGCCGAAGGTAAGATGTCAATAAATATAATTCTAGAGAAGAAAAGTATTGTACGAACAACTACAACGATAACAGGGGACGTCAGGTGTCTACAACGCGCGGCGAGGGTAGGGGTCGATCTCACTCACAGAAGTGCTCCAGGCACCAAAGTTCGTCGCCAAGTCATAAGCTTGATAGCCCATGCCGCAATATCGCAGAAAGAGGTACAATGGCTTCCCAGTCATGGCAGATTTTCGTGGACGCTATGAGGATGAGTCAGGGATCGTTCAATCTCTTGACACGGAGTGTGATTCAAAGTCTTTTGGGGTACCGCTTACCCATATATATGCGACCTTGGAGTAGGACGAAGGGTCAGAATTGGAATCAGCTTAGTTTGACGAGATTGTCCAAGGTTAGTATTAGGGTCCAGTTGTCTCACCTCGTCATCGAGGTTTGTAACTGGAAACAAGGCATCATTGAGTTAATACATAACAAGAGGAGCTCAAGAACCTCGAGACAGCTCACTCCAGTCCCAGACGACAATGACTGTGGACGCCAACTGTAATCATGCGATGTTATCAACCGCCGGCGAGACCGCCAGACCGAGTAGTCCACTCACGCAAACATAGCGATTGATCATAGTCCTCCATACCAGTTGAACATACTGCTCCGGATCCTGAAGGTCCTCGACGATTGTTCCTAGGACTTGAATGGTAGCCGTGACATCGTCAGTCAGTCTCTCCACCAGCATTTACGGAAATGGGAGCTTGTAACGTATCGTCCCAGCGCACGCAAACTGTATCAAAAAGAGGGGGGAGTTGGGGGTAGAGGGAGGGGAGCGCTGCGAGTAACTCGAGACAAAATTGAAGTCGGGGACCAGGGGGGGAGGGGGTGGAAGAAAACCCGATGCTTAAGAGCCGGGCTTCCAAGCCACTAAAGGCCTTCGGTCCCAAGCCGCAAAAAAGGGCTTCCGAAGAGCCCACGTTTTCGAAGATGATGACATGATGGTAGGGTGCAATGATGTGATTGGGTACTATTCCCAAGGGGGTCGTCCCGGGCATAACCGTGTGCTCATTGGATGATGCTCACGGCAGATTGACCCTGTTGATGGGACTCGATGGAACAGGATAACTCATCCTAAGTGTGTAACCGGAATCAAGATAACGTAATGAGGATGGAGTTGGAGTACTAGTGGCGGCAAGCTTTGGTTTGGAGGCTGGTTTACAAGCACGGCGTCTTGGTTCCAAAAATCCCCAGTCACTGTGCCTAGTAGTACCCTGTGGGCATGTCACTAAGTTGGCAACAAGCAACGGGTGCGGGACCGAACAAAGGGGATGTCAACACATTATGATAGCATTTTCCCACCCTAGATATAAGGAAACCACCTCGCAAGCAAGGTCCACAGGCCCAAGAAGATAAAGATAAACAGGTGACGACAATCGCAGATCGTGAAGAAGGAAGACTTCCGCTAGAGGCAGAGATTAGTCAACGAATAAATGGATAAGGGGGTATATGCCGCTCGGGGTTATCCACTGATGACCCTCACTACAACATCAAGGGGAAAAGGGAAGCTATCAGAACACGCAGTCACACCATTTGGAGATTTACATAACTCACAAAGACAGGGATCCTGTTCAATAATCCACGCTTCCTCGGCGTGTCCGTCTTCACGCGACGCTTGCTGCAAAGATTTAAAAACATATGAGGGCAGGAAGTGAATGAGAAATGCGAGGAGACAACGTACCATTGCTTGGTGAGCTTGGTAGTGCTCGAGCCCGTGATCGAACCCGCCGCGGCTGCCGGTTGGGCAGGGGTGGTCGACTGTGCGGCGGCCGTTTGGGATGACGTAGCTCCAACGGGGTCCAACGTCACACCCCCATTCGTGATAGTGGTGCCAGTAATAGCGGCCGTAGCAGCGGTGGTTGTGGGAGTGGCACCAGATACCGCAGTGTTGCCCGACGAGGTCTCGAAGATGTACTCCTGAGGACCGTCGTTGAAACCATACTTTTGCTGATACATCGGAGGGTCGTATGTTCCCTCAGGCATCTGTAGTCAATCAAAGAGGAGCGTCAGCATTGACGGAAGGCAATTGGTCAGAGATGGCGTATTACATTGTTCTGTTCCGCTTGGTACCAGTAGAAAGGTTGCATTGCAGTCGTCGTACAGTTCGAAGGATCATTAGGGCAGAATCTAGGGACTTGAGCCGCCGCAATCTTCTTAGCCTGCGATGAGACGTTGGTGATCTTGCACCGGAAGGCGGTCATGTAGTTCTGCTCCGATCCGGAGTCATCATTGTGGATCCAAAACCAGGCGCAATGGCAGTAGTCTCCGGTACATGCCGGCATCGCGACGGGGACTTGGTAGTATGTCTCACTATCAGCGAGGAAGTGCGTTTTAGTGAGAACCTCATGGGACGTGCACGAAGTAGGAGATGCAAGACGACTCACGTGACCCAAGGAGAAGTCCGATTGGTAGTGAAGACGGCAAAGTCCGAGGGCACGATGGTCTTGGGATCCATCTTGTCAACGATGGCAATGCCCGTTCCTGCGACATCCGCGTATGAGGTGGTATGAAGGCTGCTTTGACTAAGACCCGCTGCATAACCTTGACCTGGCCCAGGACATGGGTAACCATCCGCCTGTCGGATATCTGTGGACCCTTCTGAGCTCGCCCAATATGAGGTCAAGCCTTTATTGCATGCGACCTCCATCATGGCGGAACCACCAGCAGCGAACTCAAAGACTATGAAGGCAAACAATGTGGTTTCAGCCTACGATTGTGCGGAGATTAAAATGCTCAGGGTGACGCACCATCGCCGTCGTTAGGAGGGTAATCAAGAAAACCATGAAACCACCACTACATTGAAAGTCAGTCTCAGAGAACGCAGAAGAGTCGATCGAAGGTGCTGACTTTTTCAAATGGCAAATTCATGAGCGGAGTCATGGGCCGATTGTCATACGGGAACGTCTGTGCGGTGACGTTGAACCCGTACATGGAAGGGTGGTAGGGACAGAGATGGGCGAACACGCCGGCAGGTGCAAGCGAAAGCGCGGCAGAAATGACCGCAAAGGTCTTAGAAGAAGTGAGCATGATGAAAGAGCTTTCTCGGAATGGTCTCGAGTGCCAGCACTAGATCTGAAAGGTAGTATTGGGAGGTGATTTGGATTTCAACACTAGGCTCGCAGACGTGTATCGGTGAATTGAAGGAACGTGATGCTGTTTCGACTGCAGCTGTGGTGATGGGACCGGCCGGGACGATGGATTAGAGCAAGCTCGAATGAATGTAAGTAGAGGAAGACGTGGAGATGTAAAGAGTGGGTTGATCAAGTTTGAAGCTAGTCAAGACCCAAACATGACCGCTTTAGGGACGCGCCGGATGTCCCTCGCAACCAATCAAAGGCGCCTTACCACGGTACCCTGACGCAGACCCTGCGAGCCTTTAGCGCCTTTCTCCTCTGTTTCTTTCTTGTTATCTGGTTGACAGAGGAACATTCACATGCTGAGATGTAGCAACGAGACAGTGTTTGGAGTTCATGCGGCTACAATTGATGCCAGGCTTCCTTGCATTGAAAAAGATCGCCTGGATCCTGCTTATCCCAATATGTAGACATCTGGTCAATCGCTCGATATGTATCCCAACGAGATGTGACTGGTCCTATACAATCGAAGTCAGAAATCTAAAACTATGCCTGCTTGTTTTCCAAGAGCGAACGAACAATAGTCGACGTTGCCCAAATGCGTACCGACCAAACGTGGAGGGCAGGGAATAAACACGCATATAGGCCTTGTCGCAAAAACAGTACGCTAGACATTGACCTCCCTTTCCTCAAACACTACCTATTGCACCAGGTAGCCCGGTCGCTTACAAGCGTCGTGATCTTCTCCTAATCTTTTTTATGTAGCCCATATATCCACGTCCCTTCCACTTCCTCTAAAACTGCTGGCCTCTCGACGCCTGTAACCATTCCAAAGGCTTGAGAAGCTTCATTCAATGCGCCCAGAGACCATTTCATTCAGCCCGTTCAAAGACTCAGCACCCATAAACGTCACTGATCGTAACGATGGCCAGAGCCACCCGCGGGTGCCGTCCTCTCGCGCCCGGGGCTCCGATATCCCACGCAAGACTGTTCTTATCCAGCTATCACAACAATGGCTGAAGGTCATTTGGTCTCGTTTGGGAGCATCCATACGGCCGATGGGAAGGCTACGGTTCCGCTCCCGCCCAGTTCGAAAGACAGGGTGGTTGGACATGCCGATAGCGAAGCGCCCCCCACTAGCCAACAGGAAATAATGTTAAAGGCGTTGGTACAGCTCTCAGTGCTGGTACTCCGGAGCTCTGGATCCATCCCGTCCGACACGATGCTAAACGTGGCTTCTGACATGTTTGTCCCTCCCACGTCCATATGAAGCGCCCAGTTATCAATCCTAGTCAACCGCAAACCACGTCCGTGGCTGATACTGGCCTGTAGAGCGGGAGCTACGAACCGCAGGATCAAGTCCAGGAAGGGATATCGCTCAGCCACGATATCGGCTCCGAACTCAAAGCTTTTGCACGCGGGTACGCGGATGTACAGTGGAAGGAATTCAATGACTTCTTTCCAAAGGTACTTGAGCCTCAATTCCTTGGACTTGAGGAAGACAGTGACGCGGGGTCATTTCAGCTCGCTTGAACTGTGAGCGGGTTATGTGGAGCTGCTGAGGACCTGAAGACCCACTAGGGATGTTCAAGAGTTCCTGCCGTGAAAATAACCGCTCGACTGTCTTGACTAAACGTGGATCAATGTTGATGTCCACATCCGAAGTGTACAGTTCTCAAGAGTGAGGCTCTCCAGCTTTGGAGGATCTCCACGGGATAGGTCGAGAGCTCGCGACTGTTAATTGCTTCTGTTAAGGGCTAGAGTGAAGGTTTTAAGCACCGGTGCGACCTGCCTGTCCAAGGTTGAGACGACTTCCTCACCGACAAGTAGGATTGTCGCAGACTCCCATCGATTAAGCTGACCAATGATGGTTTCCCAGAAGTCCCGTATAGCCAAGTACCTTCCATAGAGAGGGGAGGGGTCAAGCTGATATCGAGAGGCCGTATCCCCGACAACCTAATTGCAGCTGACTAGTAGTGCTTGTAGTGGACGACTGTCCACAGCCCAGAGCTCTCGGCGGCGATGACATACCAGCATTGACATACTTGAGCGATGGAATGCAACGTTGGGCTGTGCTTGAGCTGGAGTGAGAAGAGGAACACTCGCGACAAAAGTTCTACTGGAAGACGATGGATAGTGGCAAGATCGTTTCGCTTGCGCCGCAACTGTGATGCGTGGAAAGCTATCTGGATCTCCGAACGAGGTGGCTGTAAAGCGTCTTTGGTCGGACGAAACTCAAGATACACGTGTTGCGAAAGTGAGTAGTTAGCTGGATGCTTTGCAGAAGTAGAAAGCCGACAATTAGGGCTACAGAGACTTGTTCGCGAAATGAAGGCATGGTCTAGGCTACATCATCCAAAGATTTTCCCCTTCTCAGATTTTCATCTGGGTGAGACGCTGGATGAAGCGCTTACTGTATGACTACTTCAGCTACATGGGAATGTCAAAGACTGCCTGACACAGACGAAGCCAACCGACTTGGTTCGCTTGAGGCTGGTGAGATCCGACTCCATCCTGGTTGTGGCGTTCGTGGCGTATGCTCACTTCTAGAACAGGCCCCTGATGTCATGTCTGGGATAGATTACCGTCATCAACTGAGCCATCCAGCCGTGCACGGAGACATCAAGTCAGTGTGCCATTTGGATATTATGCATATCTTAACGTTTCCTGGTTAAAGGCTTCGACCTTTCAACTCAACGTCCTCATGAGCGACGACCACCAGCCCATGCTCTGCGATTTTGGTCTCGCTCTCGCTGCCGACGAGTTCAATCCTGGACCGTCCGCATCCGGGGGGGGGGGGGTTCGAAGGCTCTGTGCGACACTGTAGTCTGGAGTTTATAATGGTCGAGGGTGCTCGCCGATCTGTGTACAGTGACATGTGATCGTGGGGCTGCTTCTTCGCTTGGAGAATGTGCGGCGGAATTGCGCTTGACTGACTTTTTGGGCAGATCATAAAGGAAACTCTACCCTACTCACGACTGAGGACCAACTATCGAAGGATGTTCGAGTGGACAAAGGGAGTTCCTCCTAAGTCTGAACAGTTTCTCCAACGACTGGTCAATATCTGGCCGGTCGTTGGGTCATGCTGGCACCTCGATCCTCCGATGCGTCCGACGGCAGACAGCTGGATGAGGGTGTACTCCCCATTCGATCCGAGGCAGACGAACCCGTGCAGAGTGAACCTGGGCCACAGGCCATGTCCGAGAAGGACGCAAGCCGTGATCGGATCCTGAAGGAGATTTTAACGCTTGGGAACCTGGCCGAGAAGTTCAAGGGGATGGCCCTTGAGGAGACCCGCCCTTCTGAACTGACTGCTATCAAGTCTCAACCCACGCGACTCCTTCGGGACCTTTCTTCTCTTACCGTTGCCTAGCCGCTATGTTTTGCAGGAGCGGAACGCCGAACAACCAAAAAGAATAATATATACGATGAACCGGTGGAACTTGAGAAGACTGCAGAATAAGTGAAAAGCAATCATGATTGGAGGCTGAACGTCGGCTGTTGTGGTTGCTCGTGAATGTTGTCAAACTGCCGGCTACCCGGCAACGGGGACCTGACCAGCCTAAATCTAAATCTCACCCGCTACTATTCGCTGTTCGCTTCCACGCCTGGGAGGGACAGGGAAGCTTCAAGAAAGGAGCATGCTCCGTCTCATCACCAGGACTCATCACCGCTCGTTATCCCAACCTTCATCATCAGCAACAGCCGCAAAGGGTCAACAGAGGATGTTTGCTCTGCACCCTCCCCCGCGCTCACAGCAGCTGCCGACCTTCCATCACCAGCGAAGTCTCCCGCGCTTGCCTGTGCCTTCACTTAGAGCGACACTTGATCGGTATTTAAAGAGCTTAGAGCCGATCCTGGAGCAGAACGAAGAGAAGGGCAAGGGTAAGGCTGGGAGTGAGCTTCAGAAGCGCGCTCAGTGGGCGAAGGAGTTCGAGGATGGGCTCGGTAAAGTGTTACAGGAGAGACTTATTGGTGGGTACACGTCTCAACATCGTTCTCGGTGGCACCATTATTCTGACGATTCCACTCAATCGACGCGACGACGTGCGAGCAGACCTGGACCACGCGTCCCCAGACAACTGGCTCAATGATACCTTGTGGCTCAAGAAAGCATACCATGAATGGAGAGCTCCTTTGTTGATCAACTCCAACTGGTGGCTGCTGTTCTACGATGATCCCACAATCCCGGAACCTCTCAGGCGGCAAGGTCTTGCGGACGGAGAGCTAAGCGACTGGCAGATACGGAGAGCTGCGTGGCTTACTAGTAGACTCATCATCTTCAAAGAGAAGATTGATAGGTGAGTCTTAGGGGAAGAATTTGGAGGAGCATGATGCGCAAGGCTCATGTGTACGGTGGGGTCCCAGGCAGGAGATCCACCCCGATTCTTCGCGTACAGGTCCGTTTTGCATGCACCAGTACACTCGGTGCGTGACCTTGGAAATAGTCTGATGTACTGTATCTAAGCAAGGTCTCTGGTTCCGTCGATGGGTGCAAAGTCTCTTCAACATTGCACGTATTCCTCTCCCCGGCTGTGACGCGCTTAGTCAGCCACCTTCGACATCTACTTTGGACACGAGGAGTGTTACAGTTATGTGCAAGGACTGGCTATACTCCGTCGAGGTTCAAGATCGAGACCAACATATTGTGAACGTGAAAGAGTTGGAGAAAAGACTTTGGGAGGTCGTCGAGGACGTTCGAGCGAGGGAGAAGAGTGGCGAGAAGGCGGTTGCAGTGGGAATTCTGACGGCTGATGAAAGGGACCTTTGGGCAAAGGTTAGAATATCCACTCTTCTGGTTCATGGTCGAATAAGCCACTAATAGGCTGCCTTACAGAACCGCGAGCATCTCCTGACCATATCCCCCGTTAATCGGGCTATAATGTCTGCCATCGAGACCTCGCTACTTACTCTATCACTAGATGCACACACACTCCCACCCCGATCTCCGGCTGACCCTTGCTATTCCTCCCTCGTCTGTCCAGAGATTGATGCCCACGTGTCTAACTGCGCATCCGGGGGCCCTACAGGTCTGAACCGATGGTACGACAAGGCATTGACAGTGATAGTCGAATCGAACGGGCGAGCTGGGATGTTGGGTGAACACTCTCCATGCGACGCATTGATCCCGAGCATGATCGTCGACTATGCTATCGCAGAGCACATTGATGCGGTCGCGTTTGACTCCACGCCGCTGATCGAGACAGTCGAGGTGGAGGAAAAGCAGAAATGGCAAAGATTGAATTGGGCCCTTGATGAGACGATTGTGGCGGAAGTCGAGGCGGCAAAAGGCCGAGCAACTCAACTAGTTGCTGATTCGGACCCGAGTCAGCTCTGGTTCGGCGAGTACGGGGCAGATTGGATCAAGAATGTTGGTGAGTTGGCTCATCTAGACAGTGAACACTCTTTGTATGAGAACTCATACCTTCCTGGATATTTCTATCTGCTAGCCAAGTGTCCTCCCGACGCGTACATCCAAATGGCGATTCAGCTTGCTTGGTACAAGGATCAAGGATATATGACAGCCACCTACGAGACAGCTTCCACCAGACTTTTTAAGCATGGGAGGACTGAAGTGATCCGGACCCTGAGTGGTCCCAGTCGCGCATTTGTCAAAGCCATGTCTGACCCTTCGTCCTCCGTACGTCTTCACTTTCGGTTTATTCCATCGAAGGGATTTTTTTTTACCTCGACCTGATGTCACATTTCGCACAGGCTGAGACCCGCCAGAACCTGCTAATCGCCGCCACTGCCGCCCACAACGCCTACACTCGAGACTCATCCACAGGAAAGGGATGCGACAGGCATCTACAGGGACTCAAGTGGCTCATGAGGGAAGGTGAATCCTCGCAGCTCCTCCAAGACGAGCTGTTCGCCAAAAGCGCGGAGTGGAAGTTGAGCACAAGCGGGTTAAGCGCTGGGACGAGGTTTCATGGTACAGGGTTCGTCCCCCCCCCTTTTTTTTTAAAAAAAAATTTTCAGCTGAAATGTAGTTGTGCATATGCTGACATGGTGTATTGTTTTGTTTTAGCTTCGGCACGGTGTGGCCCGACGGATACGGTATCAACTACCTAGCGGGTCCGAAGCTGATCAAGTTCGGGATCGAGAGTAAAGTATCATGCGGAGCGACGTCGACACAGGCGTTCAAAGGCAAGGTGGTGGAAAGCCTAAGAGAGATGCGGGCGTTGTTCAAGGAGGACATCGTAGTACCCACCGCCAAATTGTAGCATATTAATGAAAGGTGCCACTTGTGCCCCCAAATACGAAAGCTGGAATATACGTCAGTACAAGATACGTGTACGGCAGTTGCAGGTGCGCACTCGATCTCGGACATCTCACACGAACCTCGTGTTAGTTCATCACGACATCACCATATTTGAACATCTGTCATCGTCCGTATCCTTCGACTCCTCTTCTGCCTCACCGCTGCATTCATTATCTGCTCGAATCGTTACTATTCATGACCCATACGCCAGAGGCTGCGTTTCGAGCTGTTTTGCCTCGCATTGAACGCATCAGCTTCAACGGAACCGCAAGCGAAGACGTTACTGATTTTGTACGTGAAGTGAAACGCATCGCTCTGGACCAAGGCCGGCAGAGAGACCAGGAATGGATGGTTGATTACGCCGAATCGTGCCTGGGCGGCGCGGCGATACGGTGGTTCAGTCATCTCGACGAGATATCCAAGCAGCAGGCATCTGTATCTTGGGATGCGCTTCGTCAACAGCTCCTCGATCAGTTCGAGGCACCTAAGGACAAACTTAAGCATACGCCCCGGCGCAAGTCAGGAGCTTTTACCCCAAAACTAAACTCAGGTGCCATGACCAACACTCTTTCTCCAACTGCTCGCGAGCTCTCGTCTAAGGTATCTGAACTTGCATCTATGAATGCTGTTGGCCCAATTATTGGCGCTGGGTAAGTTTCTCACTTAGAATTATATTCGTGTCGGATTCTTATTCTTTTGTGCATGTATTCAGGGCTCGGAGGGGCCGTATAAAAGTAGTCGATTCTGCCACAGGTGGTGTGACGTATCTACGACACACTCCTGTGGAAGAGGTGTATTTGGGCATGACGTCGATGCCATCTGAAGCTTTACTATTTGAGCTCTCCCCAAGCGTGGGCGACAAGCAGAAGATGCGCCTTAGGGTCATGGTGAGTGGCGACACTTCAATCATTTCGTCTGGCTGTTACACGAAATTTGAGATAGTATACAGGATGTAGGATTTTATCCCAGATATCTCTGCCTGGTAAACGCTTTTAAAGCCTCCGTGCCGCCGCAGTGGTGGCACCTGAGCGTTTGTGTCGAAGGTGAGCAGACCCTTTTTCATTTTCTCCCATCATGTCGCTCCATACATCACGTTTTATACGTTCAGATCCCACAAGTCATGCCGTGCAAAGCGAAATCCCCGGGTGGCGAAACCATGCTGTCTGTCCAGACGTATGGACCTTGGTGTGGGACGAGTTACTCCCATCTTGGACGGGCGAGAAGCGTGGTGAGTGCCTGATATTGAAGAGTTATTGCTCTATATATCTCGGCTCTGACGGGCGACTTATCTCGGGGGAAATAGCATCTGAGATTCGGACCTACGACAATGCGCGGCTCTACGTGTTCGCGGAGGGCTATGTTGCCAAAGGATACACTTCTGCAGTGAGTGATCTAGACCACTCGTGCTGGTTTGGCAACTTATGGCTGGGGTACTTTGCGGGCGATCTAGCGCTTCTTCTTCGAGCCTCTTGAAACTGAACATTCGTTAAACGCCCTTGAGATCATATCGGGGAACTCACTAAAGCTGGAGGGTTGCTGATCGCTCCCTCCAAACCCGTCCTTTGGTGGTCTCTCATTCAGTAGCCTTTGTTTTTTGATTCACACACATCATCTGGGACCAACGGTTGTCATACCGAAGTCGGGGGGGGGGGGCATGTTCCACTGCTTATCGCATCTACTTTTGAGCGCAGTGCTTTATTCTTCGTGTACTTTCTTCATGATAGAACGAGTTAGAAGTCCATGGTGCCTACTTGAGAAAGTGTCCTTGAGTCACATAAACGCAACAGCGGCATCGAGTGCGTCCTGGGCTGTGTGCCTAGGAATCGGGGACAAGTCGTCCAGCTCGGGGATGCTGCTCCAGCGTTCAACAAAATAAATTTTAAAAAAAAAACGCGGTGTCAATGGTCATCGCTGTGGTACCGGTGTTCATAATCCTTTTTAAAATGAGAGCGGGTGAAAACTCGCTACCGAGCAAATGTCCACTGGTCGCTAAGACCGTGTTTTCCTAACAATGTGGGGTTTGACCCACGAAACCTCCTGTCGTAGCCCTACCTTTTGTATTATCTCACCGGCTGTGGCAAGCACAGCTAGTTTAAGCTAGAGCCAGCTCTAGGTGGAAGTGACTCCACATACCCCGAGATGCCAGTTAAATCGACATCGTGATCCAGGGGAGAAAGTATGTGTACCAATTTAATGGACTTGCCTTCTCCTCCGGAGGTACGATCGGTAGAGCTCGTATAGTAATCATCGTTCAGTCCGTCACCGGTGTTCACATCTGTCGGCGTGACAGATGCTGCAGCGTGGACAGTCGGCTTTGTTGCAAACAAGAGTTTGAAAATTCGACGCTCATTCAACCCTTATCGCCACTCCCGTCTGTCTTACACACCGCTACTCATGAGCAGTCGCTCAAACTCTGTCATAGAAGCCGAAAGCACATCCCTTCCCATCCTCAATTTTAATGGAACTGATAGCGAAGATGTTACCGAGTTTGTGCGGGGAGTGAAACGCGCAGCCATGGCCCAAGGTCGTTATCGTGATCAGGAATGGATGGTCGACTATGCTGAATCATGTCTCGGAGGGCCTGCAATCCGATGGTATAGCGAGCTTGATGACGATGTCACTCTCACTTGGAAGAGACTTCGGCAAGCGCTCCTCGACCGCTTCGGCCCTCTCGATGATAAATATATCCCTCAGGCGGCTCCAGCTACTACCGCTCCCAAACGGGAGTCGAGCTATGGCACTTCCCAGACAGTTTCATCCCTGCCTATAACCGCCCCTGTCAACGCTATCAGCGCGTACGTCGTGCGACAGTTCTGTTGCGCAGGGACTCTGAAAAAGATAACGATCAAAGCGATGTTTTCTGACATAGACGATCGCGAGTAGATAGCCCTTTTTCTATCTCAGAATACATCGGAGCATCGTTCCCAGCCACACGAGCCCTTCGGGGATGGCCATTACCTCAGCTCCAAACACCTGTAGCTATCGCCGCACCAACTTCTCAGTGAGTTCATCCGCGGATTGAGGCTTCTCGATTAATGCACTAATACATCAACTTAACTCATCTTGGCTTAGCATAAGAAGAGGGCGCATCCGCATTGAGTCCATCGGCGGGAATTTGATAGGCTTCTGTCACACGCGCTGTGTTCAGACGTCGCGCTACACAGTGGACTGGGGTATTAAAGTACCCTCTGAGGCCTCAGTGTTTGAGCTTACACCGTCTGAATATGGTGCACAAGTATCACTTTCACTTGCGAAGGTAAGTGCTCATTGCTCGGGATTGCTGAGATACATTTTAATCCTTCATTCTGAATTAGGATGAGCGCTACACCTTCAGCACGCCCGTCTATCTCGGATTGATGAAATATCCGACTGGGCGACCTCATTGGTCATTCTGTTTATACAAGCAAGGTGAGCAAGTAACCTTCTTCTCTTATAATCCTAACTGATCACGCCACACCCCCAAAACGCTATGCCTCTTGAGATCCCATCGCCAAAACAATGACAATCCTGAATAATCGGGGATTCATATCTCATAGAGCCTTGAAGACAGTCTGGACATTGACGTCCAGAAATGAGCTCCTCCTTTCATGGGAAGAAGATGGTGGTCAGCCATGTGTGTGGCCTTGAGGGATTGCTCTTATCTCATCATAACTTCCCTATTCCCGAACAACAGACATAACACTCCTTCAAGTTGAAGGGGCAGCTGCTTACAACCTTCAAGTCTGCCTAAGACAACAGGCAGTAAACCCTTTAGGGGAAGTGTATGTGAGCCTATATCTCAACGCCTAGTACTTCATTTTAGCCTATCTTTGATTGTTTCCTTCTGATTTAGAGAATTGTCTTTGACCCAGTTTCAGGCTAGGAACCTGAACTTAAGTCGTCCATTGAATCTTATGATCCTCTTGTCACATTGCTTGTCGGTGCCCAGATGTGTACTGATCCCCAGTGAGGGATATAATGTAGGTATTGCGTGAAGGTAATTTGCAGTACTTTGTTAAGGTCAAATGGCAAAGGTCGAGCCAGTCAAACCAATATGCAGCATTTACACCCAAGTCCGCAGTCCCTCGGTTTCCTTGAGCGTGCCCCTCAAAGCCATAGTCTGCTCCTGAGAGCAATGCCAAGAGGCCGTGAGTTGTTAGATCTTTGTGGTTAGGTCAGTGGCGGAGGTTAAATAGCGTCTCCTAATGACCATATCGGCTACCTTGTAGTCCCTGGTTCAGACTAGGCTACGATCACCGTACCCTGCGTTTTACTCTTCATTACCACCAATGACGCCCTAACTTAGTAGGCTTAGTCTTTGAAACCAGGGAGAGCATTTGGTTAGAGCGCCAAAAGTCCCGTTGCAGCCACCCGTTTGAGATGAACATGGCCCCTTGTTATCTGCATGGCCCTATAAGTCGTGTGCTCGAGGCTCCGACCTCAGTCTCTCGAATCTGTCCTGTTTTTCAACGTGATTTGCGTGGAGATGACATTTGAACATTTAGAAAACGAAGTCGGCTGAGGGAAGACTCTCTTTCACGAGAAGTTATCTATTATTCGAAATGACGATGGCGGCATCCAAAATAAAATACCTCTATGGTGTACATCAATAAGTCTGAAGATCTTCGGGCTGACTTCCGACAGTGATGGCATGGAGCCTGAAGATATACGCGACGAGAGTGAGGGATAACGCCCAAATGAGCTGGCTCTCTGGAAATGAGATGGATGGGGTAAGCAATACGAGAATCAAGGGAAACTTGGAACAGCGACAGGGAGGTGGGGATTGTCTATTGCTCACATAGACGATAATAACGAGCCCGATGGATCAGATGGAAAGCTGCTGGAACTGGACCTGATGCTCACTTATGGACGTAAAAAAGGTGCACAGAATGCCCATAAGTCCGGGGGAAGGAACCCAACACGAATAAACACAGCACTATTTGCCCTTTCATTGAGATAAGGGCTGTAAGTACGGCCGAATTGGTGTCGGATTCTTCATGTCTCAGGGGGCTTTAGAGGCAGGATAGGTACAAGTCATCCATAACTCCGCGTGGGGAGCAAGAAGGATCCTTCAACCCACTTGTTGTCATGCGAAGTTATGGGTGAAATAAACAAATAAATAAAATTGAACACAGCGAGCTTGGACAACATGTCTTCAACGTCCCAACATTTATATCATCCTAAAAAAGTATGTTGCGCTTCAATACAATGTAGCCTGATGAATCCGCTCAAAACGAGCGGACTTGCTGTCAGAGTGGACCCCACAGTCGTCGCACAGGCCAAGCAAGCCTTGCACTGCACGGCTCCTGTGAAGCTCTCATCCCATCTTTCCCATTCCTCCTCCTTTTCACGAGTCAGACACTGGTGAGCTTGACTCGACTCAGCCGAGTATGTTCGCTTCGCCCGCTATACGCAGCGATTCCTCCGCACGGACAACACCGTCTTTGGGTTTATGAAGCCCAGCAGAAACTGTGTCTTTGATCGATGCCTGTTGGGTATTAGTGGATAGGAGCTCGACAACATTGATTTCGAACCTCTGGCTGTAGTGAATCTGGACCTGATACTCGAGGCCGTGGAGGGGCGGGGGTTAGAGAGCGAGACACTTTATCCAGTGGTGCGGCTCAGGTCCTGGAGACGGCTCCAACTCAAGCGAAGGTAGCTGATCATGGTTGTCGTCATCTCCTGCCGGTGGGTTTTATCGGCTGCTTGCAGGGACTCTTCAGCGGTTTCATGCCTTTCTGCAATATTGGAGGCCGGTAAAAATGCTTCTGGAATATGATTTTTGAGGGCCCTTCTGCGTGGGCATCTCGCTTACGGGCCGGGACACGAGCATATCAAAGTGCTGGGCCATCTCGGGGGCGTTTAGGATGACCCTTACCGCAACGCTCCGGTGTCTGATCCAATAGATCGCCTGCATAGCAACATTCATCTTGTCGAGCGACCCTGTAATAATCCGTGATATATCTTCCCTGTTTGACGAATTGACCTTGTTGAAGACGTGACCGTGTTCAACTCCTAGATTGCCGTGCCAAGTTGCCCTACCACAGCTTGGACGTATAGCAATACAGCAATATTTCCCGCCCGATCTAGTTTGAGGTGCTTGACCCGACGGTTGTCGATCGTTCTGTCGGAGTGGTGGAAATCGTCTGAGAATGTTTCGCCGAGCAGCTTGGTCAGCCAAGACTCATCCCAGGCTTCGAGTTTCCTTGTCTCATTAAGCTGCTGGAATCCTCGGTTGAAACGGGAATATCATGCGAAGTAGTGAATAATTTCTTCAGGTCGAGGCCCTGAAAGAAGGTGAGCACCATTGTTTTGGGGAGGCCGTCCGTTGAGGCCTTGCCTCCTTTGGAGATCCTTGGAAGGCACCGGTAGTAGACATAACGATAGAGCTCTGATCGCTCCGTCTCGCGGTCATTTGCGGGCTTGAGACTGTTGATTAGTTGGGCAAGATAGGCGACCTGCGTTTTGAAGTCGACGGTTAACGTAGCCAATTTCGTATATCATTGATCAGTGGGGTGATTGCAAGTGGAGTGGTGCAATCTCTTTAGACCTTAGTAGGTCGTCTCGTCAATCCGAACCTGGGCTGATGTAGCCCCTAGTTCTCAAGAAAGAAGCAAACACGGGGTCAGCTTCACCATCGTTTTGTTTGGCAAGATACGCTTACTCTACACTAGTCTGTGAGGTATTGGTCTTGTCGTGGCTGTAATGTTCATTTCTGTCTGTGTAACAAATACCGTGATAGCTACGTCGCTGCTGGTAGGTTCTGTCACGAATGAGAGCACAATCTGGTCTAACAAGTGGGCGAGCTTCCTTCTCGGCTGGTTCCGGATGCCGCCTTCTGTCCGATCATAGGTTAAATATACAGATTGATAGTCGATATAGACAGAATGGGTATATCAGTATCTAGAACAGTAGAGCCTACCATTGGGTGGTTGGGAGGTAAGTGGTGAGTGCGGGTTGAGTTTGAAACTTGACGCCCGCCTCTCACAGCGCCACTAACTCCAGGGGCTGCGATCAGATCCAGAGGACCTTTGACTGGTTGTTTTTTGGGTCTGGTTGTTTTTTGGGTCTGGTTTAGCCCTTCTGTTGCCTGAATAATTACGATCATTACCTAATAATTTCCTGGTTTCCTTATTTACATGGATAGATTAGAAGTTGAAAGTAACACTGGGCCTCAAGAAGCGAGCGGTAAACTGTCAGACCTTTGAACCTATCTAGATCTACAACTTGAAATGCTTTAATCTATTATTCGTTCAAATCCCCCTTTCGCGACTCGTGCATCTCCATTTTCAGTCTCACTTTAGTTCTTCCAGCCCAGAGGAAAGCACGAAGGCAAAATTCGCGTATTATGATTAGGGATAAAACTACAGAGATCGAGAGGGACGGACGACAAGGCAGTGCCTGATCTGCCGCGAAACTCAGCCTGCTTGGCTCAATGCCGCCAGCTTCGTCTGGCGTTCACGCTTGCGTAAGGAAGGTTGAATGAAATGGGTTAGCTACGTTCAAGAACGCCAAGAATAGTCAGCACGGACTCACGTCGTCTGTCGCTTTCCGGGTCCGCAAGTCTTCGACCTCCTTGGTCTTGGCCTTTAGGGCCGCCGTCTGCTCCTGCGAGTGACGCCGACAGGACTCGAGCTGCTCAGTCTTGGCCGCGAGCTCGGCGGCGGCTATCTCCCACTTGGCTTTCGCGTCCAGGTAGGCCTGTGATGAACGCCAGTGAGAAGACAAAAACGAGGACTCAGGGTCGAGTGAGATGCTGATCAACGCACCCTGTTAATCTTATTTTCAGATTTGACTGCTTGGGTATGTGCTTTGAGCGCTGCGGCTTCGTTCTGAGAGACGGCATCGGCTCAGTCTTTTCGCTTCTGACCGTGGTTACCACGTACACTGATAGCCTTTGTTTCAATTTTCTGCAGGTTGGTCAAGTCCTTCATCGCCATGGAAAGGAGCTGTGAGATTTCAAGATCAGCGCCTAGTGAGAGCTGTTCGAGGAGCAGGGCCGGAATCAAAGAGGACAAACTTACCTTGGCGTCCGCTTTGACTTCGTTCTGGATCACCTTGGACAGTGCTTTCGCGTGTTTCCCTGAGCGAGGCAAGATGACGTTACATGAACACTATATTATCAGCGTTGACGGAACAGACTCACCTTCTGCCTTGGCGATATTCGACATCTGCTTATCCGTCATACCACCTGGTGCTGGTGCGACGTTCGCTGCTGACTGAGGCATAGTATCTGAGACTGTGAGTTCTTGGGAAGGGGCGTCCGGAATTGAAGATTGGAGGAGCAATTGGTGGGTGCCGTTGTTCTGATTAGAAGTATCTTGCTTTTTGACCTCTTCCTGCTCGATGTCTGAGGAAGTCGGCAGAGTGGTAGGAGTGTTTTGGGAGAATGAGATGGAGCTGAAGATGCCAGTGATAGCTGCTACGCAGGCTTCGGTTTTTGGGATCGACTTGGTCTGCTCAGGGGTGGCGATCAGCTCACTTGCGATGATGGGTCGGTCACGTTCAGTAAGCTGATCAATAGGCGTCTCGGGGGTAAGTGAGACTTCAGTTCCGGAGGGGGGAGAATGGAGTGATGCTGGGTTCTGTAATGTCTGAGGCTCGGGCTCGGGGATGCTGATAGGCTCTGTAACGGGAGGAGCGGCGCTGTCGATCGAGGCAATGGTACTTTGATGAGAACTGGCGGGAGTTTGCTCTTCGAGGACGGGAGTGGAGAGGGGAGTGTAGTATTTGGTACCGCCAGTCACCGTAACAGGGGAGCGAGCACCAGTGATAAATCGAAGGGCAAACATTGCAAGTGAGCAGTGCGAGTGATCGGGAGGGAAGGGTTGGCAGGATATCCAGGTTTGTTTAACAGGAATAATGGCCCTTTATACATCTTGGTTTGGCTTTCGGGCTGCAGTTCAGTCTGGTAATTTGGCAGGTAGAGGTTGGCCGGGTTTTGAAGGAGTGGAGAGCGATAGCCAGGCCCAAGGTCAATATGGCAAGCCCATCAGTTGTAGGTCCGTCGCCATAAATCTACGTGTCATTGAGCTATCTTTAAGGTGGTGCGCTGATCTATTGCGTAGACTGCGAGTGAGAGAATGGGTTAACTGTGATGATCGTTGAGGATCGTCAGGCATCAGCGCTAAAAGTTGGGAGGTCGCAACACGTTAAGCGTCGTCCATCCCTCCCAGAAAAGCTGCCGCTTCTCAACCGTCGATGTATCAGATTCGGATAGCCTTTAGAGCTACGCATTTGACCAACGATGACACAGGCATTGCTGATTGAGGGTACAGTCCCAAGCCGCGATCTCGCACGCTCTTGTTGACAAGTCTACGATACATTTCTTGTTCAACTACCCTGTCCTCGAGCTTGCAACTCACGGCTCCCCACAAGGCGATTCACTCAAAAACGCGTTCGCATCGATACCACGACGAAGCTCATCCCAACATCTAAAGGATAATACCCGCATCTTGTTGGTCCTTTTCCCCTGCGCCACTTGACCCCAGCCTCCTTTGCGGTCTGTGATCTTTCAACAGAGTTCGAAGCGAGCTGAAGTTTGCAGTGGATCTTCACTGTTATCTCTGGCACGCGAATATCTGTTCACTCAGCTCCACCTCCACAATCACGAGGAATGCAGCGCACGCCGCCTCCAAAAGCAACACCCAGCCATCGGACCCAGGCTCAGACACATGCATCGGTACTAACACCTCAAACGAATCCTCGGACCATCACCAGCGTGAGCGCGAACGCGAACGCCAACCCTTACAATTCAGCAATACCCTCTAACGAACTACCGCCTCCACAACCCCTCCCTTTCGCATCCCCTTCTCTCCAACCACAAGCGGCCAAAGTCATTTCGCTAGAAAGGCACATCCAAGAACTCGTCTACCAGAATACCGAAACCGAGCGGGCGCGGAGTAAGGCTCAGGAACGGTTGGATCAGATCAGCGCAGAGTTGAAGGCGGCACGAGAGAACCAGCTGTTCACGAAGGAGCAGTGGAAGGTTGAGAGGACGGAGTGGCGGGAAGGGTGTAATGCTGTACGTGGCCCGTTTTTGAGCTAGGTCCGATCCGAGGTTGATCGTTTTGCGCATCACGTAGCTCCAGACAGTTCACAATGTCTCCCACCTTCGGACGAGTCTAATGCTGGATAGCGAACGTCTCGCGAAATTCCGCCTATCGAAGCAACTCCGTCTGCAGAAGGTGAATGTGCTCATCAGGGATCAGAACCTTCAACTCTTCAAGGGGAAGGAACGCGAGCTGGAATGGAGGATCGAGAGTTTAGAGGTTCGCTCCTTTTCAGCTGCCTTTGTGTATCAACACGGCGAACTGATGAAGAAAGCGATTTCAGTATCAAATTGCAAGCGAGCAAGCTGAGGCCCAGGACAGGTTCGACTTGCTCGAGGCGGAAAAGAAGGACGTGATCGAAGAGTTGGAGGGACATTTGGATGAGTCGCTGGATAGCCTCGACAAGTTAAAGGAGGAGCAAGCCAACTTCCAGAAATTAACCAAAGCCATTCAAGTTCGTTGACCGCATTATTCAAAGCAACCACCTTGAAACTACTCCGATTCGTCCTCCCTCACTTATCCCTCGCTTGAAACTGCAGCTCCAACTCGATGACCTCAAAACGCGTCACGCCACCCTCAATAAGGAGCACAACGCTCAAACACTCCATGTCGACACAGTCGCCGCAGAACTCGACGCTTCAAAGGCCAAGCTCCGCGAGACCGAATCTGACCTGCGTTCGAAGCAAGCCGAGATCAAGAAGCTGCGTAAGTCGGAGGAGAGGGATGAGGAAGTCATCAAGGAAAAGATGGAGCTCGAGATGCGCGTGATACAGTTGGAGAAGGAGTTGGATGAGCTGGACGTCGCGAGGAACGATGTCGAGGCAAGGCTGAAGAAGGAGAAGGTGCGGGCGAGCGCATTGGACAAGGAGGTCAAGGAGGTCAAGGTTGGCATCTCGGACTTGAGTCGCAATTTTTTTTTTCGGGGCTTAGTTACTGACCATGTCTCGGGAAACGCCCAAAAAAAAAGGATTCATTTGCAGCCGCGCAAAGAGATATCAAGAGTACCGGGAAGGAATGGAAAGATGTCAAGTCACAACTCTCACAGGCCCAAAAAGAGATTGCCAAACTGAAGAGCGAGCTCGAGATCGTTCGAAAGGAAGCGCTTGCAGCAGCTGTCAAGAAACTGACACCACCGTTGGCACCTAAGGTACCATGGTCATCCTTTTCTCTTGAGGTTCCCTGTGCTCTTCTCACCACATGGTCCATTTCATCGTTTACCATGCACAGTGGAAGAAGAAGGCACCGCCGGCTCCAGCAACAACAGACGAGGACGAAATGCATTTCAAAGATCAGCTTCAGGACGAGGAATTTTCACCACCTCCGCTACCACAGATCGCCAATAAGAAAAAATCATCTGCACCTGTTCGGCGTCGTCTGTCTCCATCCTCAGCCCCATCGCGTCCCCCCTCTCCTGGCTCAAAACCGAGAGCGATGACAAAGCCCTCCACGAGCCACCTACGTCCTCAAAGAGCGGAAATCGAGGATGAGGACGAAGAAGACTTTACGGAGGCAATGAAGAAGGCCCCCACATCTAAACCGAAAGCACCAGTTGCTGAGAAGAATCAGAAACATGCGGAGGTCTCTGATGGGGACGAAGAGGAAGAAGAGGACTTCACCAAAGCCATGAAGAAGGCCTCCTCAGGCGGCGCCGCCAAGCAGCCTGCGGCTCAGACGCGGCCCTCTGCTTCTCGCTCGCCGGAAGCCCCAGCAGCAAAGATCAAACCCAAAGCGACTACGACCGCCAAGAAACGTGCGCGGGAGGCGAGCGAAGAGGCGGAAGAGCAGCAGCCGAAAGCTCAAGCTAAACCTAAGACGAAGTCACGTCAAAAGCTGAGCGTCAACCAACAGCCAACGAATCAGCACCTCGCTGTCCCTGACGACCAGGATGATGGCGAGAAACCTGATAAACCCACGGCGAGGGCCAAGGGGAAACAAAAAGCTGCCTCAGAACAGCCCACTGTGAGGCCCCCTCCGACCAAGAAGCCTGTAAGTACCACTGGAGGGACGAGGCCACGTAAGGCCGTCGTTGAAGCGGAGGATGATCAAGATAGTGGGGAAGCCACAGGACCTTCTACTCCGAAGAAGAAGAAGCGGAAGATTGGCGCTGTGCTTGGAGCAGGAGGGAAGAAACTTCTTGGGGGCGGTGGTGGATGGAATTGGGATGGTGGTAGGGGTGACGGGGATGACGATGTGTTTGCGATCCCTCTTGGTTTGAGCCCCGTGAAAAAAAGCGGGGGCGGTGGCGGTGGGATCAAGCGGGCGGTCAGTGCGAGTATTCCATCAAGGAGTTTGTTCTCGAATAAGGCGCCTAAGGGGCATTTTTGATGAAGTGCATTGATTTACCTGAATATGTATCACTCTAAATCATTGATAATTCATGTACATCATATCTTTACCTACCATTTTGGGGGACACTCCTTGTTCAATACCTATTTTT
Source organism: Tulasnella sp. 332 (assembly GCA_019632285.1). Lineage (NCBI taxonomy): Eukaryota > Fungi > Basidiomycota > Agaricomycetes > Cantharellales > Tulasnellaceae > Tulasnella > Tulasnella sp. 332. The sequence continues at coordinate 92,707 of WSTV01000028.1, read as the reverse complement.
GTGTCAGGAACAATAGCTCCCCGTACTTCTCCGTGCACCTACTTCTACTCGCATCACACATCAACTCACATGCTCGGGGGCCTTCTCTCTTCGAGCCCTTGGGATGCCAAACGTGGGATGGAGGGATCATCCGAGATAGGGAATATTGTGACCAGGTTTAAATCTCCAAAGAAGCCGACTACCGTTTTGCTGGAGATCGACCATTCGGGTCTTGGTGCGTTTTGAGGTCTCTGGAAGATAGTGATAGTAGGCCTAGTGATGGAGGTCCAAATGCTCCCCCTCATGATCATTTGCGGTGCAGAGCCGATTGATTAGGTGGTTAAAGTGTGCAGCATGGGTCTTAGCGTCGAAGTCGAAGTTGCTAGTCCTACTCATCGCTGGTTAGTGAGAGACTACCAGCAGATGACCGGCATGTTTGCGACATAAACAAGTTGTCAAGCCAGTCTAAGCCTAGGTCAATGCCGCTCCGAGACCATACAGAAGACAAAGTGTCAGCTGAAAGATGTGGAGGTTGTCGTAGTTGACACCGGTGCTAGGCATCAGTCTGAATGATGAAAGTTTCTGGCCATGGTCGTCGCCACGATGTTCGCTTCTGTCTGTGTAAACGGTGCTGTCGTCGCAACGTTGCCAGTTTATTTCGTCAACAAACAGGAGTGCCATCTAGTCTAACAAGCGGGCGAGCTTTCCTTTTCAGGCGGTCCCTGGTGTTGTACTTGGTTCGACCTGAGGTTGGACATACTGGAGAATAGCCGATATAGGACGAATGAGCAGATCGGTGTGCAGAAGAGTAGATGCTGTCATTGGTTGAGACTTGATGGCAGGATCTATGTTGAATCGAGAATTTGACGGTTACGCCACTACTCGTGCCCAGTCAATTGTACACCCTCAAAGTAGCCAAAGTATATCTCTTTCCAACCTGGCTTCAACGGAGTTGATATTGGTTTTTGTTCAGCCATCATAACGTAGTGAAAGCGAGAGCTGTGTCGTCCAAATGTTTGGTTTGGACCAGCTCAAGGTCCCTATCGCCTTCTCCCACAAATCGCAGCAAAGCGAAATCATCCACCTGCAGATGAAGCCTGCCAGTGTTTTATTGGCGAGACGGAGGAAAGTGTAGGTGGACAGAGCTTCCCCGCTTACCTAGCTTCCGTAATAATTACCGAGTCCCCTCTTGCGGTGAGTCCGCTTCCCATCAGCTGATTGGTCTGACTGCGTTGTATTGAGGCGTGACTCGGTCTATTGGCACGGTACTAACATCGGGACGTCGAAGCGATGTTGCGCTACGTGTATGTGGTTCCTGCAAGCTCGGGGTAGGAGAATCAACCATCCAGCACCCCATGGGCAGGTGTATGCCTAGGCCCTCCCAAACATCTGTACCATTAGATCCACAGTGAAGGAAATCGTCCTCGATAAGTTGAAGGAGTGTTTGATAACATTATTCAACGGGAAGCAGGAATCATTCTCCAGTCCTTGGGGTTCATGAAGATATGTGGGCAACCAACATAACGGTGGAAGGTCAGCTAGCTGATGCGTGACGTTCATGGAAGTGTAAACATAATGCACGGCACGCCAGCGTGTCTTTGTGCAGCATACATCCGGGAGGGACGAGGCCAGGCCTGTCGTGATGTAGTTGGAACTTCGGGTGTCTTTGAGGAATAATAAATTTGATGGCACGCCTTACGTCCCCACGATCTCGCAAAGACGGAAGTAAGCGACCTTGAAGCTGAATGGTTGAAAATATAGCAAGGAAAGCGTATCATTACAAGGGCCTGCATGGAGAATAGTATCGAAGAAAATAGTAACGGCAAGCTTAGTTTAGTGCTGAGACCAGTCAATGGTGCTGATGTCGATCCCCTCCTGGACCATCTCCCACAGCGGACTGACGAAAACGAAGAGGGCAAGAAGTGGTCAGCATTTTCGTGTATGATATCCATAACGCATTCACAATCATGAGTAGCACACCTCATATCTCGGAGTCGCTGCACAGTGGACGTCATCTTCTCGACCACGTAGTCAATTTCGGCCTCGGTTGTGAAACGACCCATGCCGAACCGCAAGGAGGAGTGAGCCATGTCCTCGGCGGCACCTGTGAAAGAATATTCAGCACAGGATCCTCCATGAGTGGGTGGGTGCGGACTCACCTAAGGCGCGAAGGACGTAGGATGGCTCGAGAGAAGCCGATGTACATGCGCTACCCGAAGACAATGCGACATCCTAAAGTCGATAATTACGTCAGCGCGTGTCACACGGCGATGGGATTCCAACTAACCTTCAAAGCCATCAGAAGACTCTCGCCCTCAACGTAAGAAAAGCTCAGGTTGACACAGCCGGGGTATCCGTTGACGTCGCCGTTGCGCACAACAAGTTCTATTCTTGAGTTCATCCCGTCGATGAGACGCTTGGCGAGCTGTGATACCCGTGCGTGATCCGCCTGAGAAGAGATCGAAATTATCAGCGATAGAATCAATGCGAAACTACACATGTCGACTTGGCAGGAAAGGATCGTGTGTCAGTACCCCTGCACGAACATCACAGTGAAGCGAGGCAAAAGAGCCCCCTTCACGTCAATGAATGGGTGAAGTAAACCCGTGCGTATTCATCTCTGCACAATACTTCATGGAGCCGGCTGGAACAAGATAGATCGGGTCAAACGTACCGCCATTTCTCGCTTCGCGATCCTTGCAGCCGCGCCGAGGCCTACGACCAACGGAGTTGGCAGTGTACCACTCCTCAGACCTCGCTCTTGACCGCCTCCGCTGATGATCGGCTCTAGCCTCACCCTCGGCCGCCGTCGGACATAACAGGCTCCGACACCCTTGGGTCCATATATCTTATGCCCCGATATGCTCATCAAGTCAATGTTCATCTCGTTGACATCAATAGGAACTTTTCCGACAGCCTGGGCTGCGTCCGTATGAAAGAATACACCCTTGTGTGACTTTACGATCTGGCCAATCTCCTTCAGAGGTTGGATAACCCCAGTTTCGTTATTGACCGCCATGATCGACACAAGGGATGTGGTGGGTCGTATGGCGGCTTTGAGCACTTCCAGGTCGACAATACCATTCTTTTGTACCGGTAGATAGGTGATCTCGAATCCCTCTTCTGAGAGCTTCCGACACGAGTCGAGGACGCATTTATGCTCGGTTTGGACGGTGATGATGTGATTTTTCCGCTCTTTGTAGAAGTGGGCGACGCCTTTTATGGACATGTTGTTGGATTCGGTCGCTCCCGACGTGAAGATGATATCTTTGGCATCTGCGCTAATCAAATCTGCGACGTGCTATAAGGGAAATATGTTGGTGTGGAGTTTCATGGAGAAGCACGCGAACAACTGAAGCACGTACCTTTCGCGATTCGTCGACAGCCGCTTCCGCCTCCCATCCATACGCGTGGGTCCGACTATGCGGGTTGCCATACTGGTTGGTGAGGTACGGCATCATGGCATCCAGCACTCGCGGATCCATCGGTGTTGTGGCCTGTGAGTAACCATGATCAGCATTGATATTGATGTATCAGTATAGTCACCCTCACCTGGACATCAAGGTAAATTGGCCGGTCGGTCCCTTGCTCTCGCGCAGGAACATCCACTTTGAATCCAAGCATATCTGATAAGCAATTATGGGCCAGATCACATGAATCCCGCATCTCAACTGGACCCGGTTCAATCTACGCACCTGGATGAGGAGTCAGATGCCCTTCCTCATACCTGTGATGGTCTAGCGGCGCATCGACGACGGTTGCTCGACCCACGGGCGTGGGCTGGACGAAGTTGCGCAAACTCCCAGTCGAGATCGACGCCCCGAGCCTTGACGAAGACGGTTTTGGTAGTGCCCGTGTTAATCGAGTGAGCATCAGAGTCAAAAGAAGGAAGGTAAGGGATTAGTGGAGGAGTTGGACGTGGGGCTGGGCGGTTCAGATCAATATTTAGTGAGATGTGACATCGAACTCTACTATTCACATGACGCCAAAGGGATCGAAGATCGCGTGAAAAGGCCGCGTATCCAACGGCAGGCCGGCGTCCGCACAAGGATTCGCTAGAGATATATTTATTATACACGTTTCAAGGACCCGTATACACTGGGAATACCTTCCCTTTGAAAGTCTCTGCTAGAGCGACCCATTCTCTCCCTGGAATGAAGCCTGCCCCAACCTTGACAACATTAGCCTTCTCCGCCAAGGCCACATATTCGCTGAAGCCACTGGCAGTAATGGAAAGAAGAGTCAGAACCCCAATCACAGAGGGTTATATGAGCTGAAAATGCGACTTACGCGACCCCGACGCGCTTATACAGCAAAGGGTTCTTCTTCAGCAGGTCCGCCCCAATCAGGCTACGCAGCGGTTTGTTGTTTCCCATCAAGCGATACTGCTCTAGAATCTCAATGAGGTTGTCGAACATACGCGGTAGACTCTGAGGAGAGGTGACTCGAGAGACTGGCTCTGTCCCTACTGCCGATGCCGCTGCGGCTCGTTGCTTTTTGGGACTGGAAAACGGAGACTTGAAAGGACTGCTTCCGCTCATAAATTCGCTCGGGATGGGAGGTAGGTCTATGATTTGGTTTGGGGGTGTACGATGAGATTGAAGGAGCATGCCCTCCTTGCTGGATCCTGGCACTGGAGCCGACGCTACTGCAGGAGCTGACGCTGACGCTGATGCTGATGTCGCAGCTTCCACCTTCATATCAATTTCCATCTTGGAGTCAATGAGTTCTGACTTTGTGTCCACCAGCTCGGATTTGAGTGGGACTGGTGGCGCAGGAGGACTGCTGGGCAAAGCAAGGATGTCCTTGAAGGATGGCTTCGGCACGGCTTCCTCCCCAGCAGTACCGAATGACTGCCTCCTCTTGAACTCCGCCGCAGCCTCATTATCCGCGAAAATGTCGTACTTCCAGTCGAGCACCACATTCGCCTGAGACTTGAGGGTAATGTGCGCGCCGTGGGGTGGGATAACGACGACCACAGTGTAGCGCCGGTGTCGGAGGACGGATACTGCGTAAACGAAATCCCTGTCCCCTGAGATAAGCATGATTACCGCTGGCGCTGGGTTATCCAACGCAAATGCTAGCATGTCAACTAGCAGCATCTTGTCGACCACGTCCTTCCTAGCGGTTAAACGTGGGCAATCAGTGAGCTGCAAATCGGCGTGTTCAGTGAAAATGGTTAAGTCAAGTGTGATCATGGACGCTTACGGACACCCCAGAACTTTGAAGCTCGGACCGAAGGTTAATCATCTTGGGTGTGATGTTAACTGTCGATAGCTCGAGGTACGCTTTGAATACCGTCACGGCACCGAACTTGTGAGCGGCGTTTCTGATCTGTTCAGCGACGATATACCCTGGAACGTTGGCTGGCGGCGAGCAGTTCTGTGGGAGGAGGCGAGTAAAAGAGTTAACTCAATGGGAACGGAGTGGTTTAGATGCTTGTGCAAAGGTACCTCATAGTCCCAGAAAATGGCGCATCGCTGATCAGGAAGGGGAGTAGAGACGTCCATGGGGAAGAAGGATGGAGATACAATGTTTAAAGAGTGTGTGGTAGGGTTGCTTATATAGAGTGGAGGGGACGGGCTCTCCCCTAAATGAATGTGTATGTGTATTGGGGGCACGCCCGTGGACCTGATTGCTGTGATCTGTCCAGAAGGCGAGGAGATGGGCAGGACGAAAGGCGAAAATCCCGCCCTCGCCTGGCAGCATGTTTGGTTTGGAGGTTCGTAGATACACTTTGGACCCTAGGAAGAAAGTTAGATGGGCAGGGGCAGTGATATGCCACAAGCCTCAGCAGCATGCCAGTTTCCCACGTGTCGTGCCGGCGGCTATTTGACTCAGACTCGGAATGCTTTGCAAAGAGAAAGCTCGAGTCTCCCGTCGCCGGCCCGAGCTTGTGGGCAGTAGACCAAATTCTACCGTACGGAATGACAGTGGATCATGGTGTATGGCATCGAAAACTCCAGCGAGGCCGGACTGAGCCATATAAGGGCATGTGTTAATCTGCTATTACAAGCCGTGTGGAACATCAATGGAAATGGAAACAGAGGAGTGGGTTCATTCCCGAGAGCTGGACCGTCAATCGCAGGGAGATGTGGCGTCTGGTCGAAGGAATTAGTATTTACCGAATCTAGAAGCCGACCAGTTGAGTACAGATCCACCGGCTAAATAGTATGCACAAAAGGGCAGGCCGAGAGTCGACGTGCGGTTTGATACAGGAAGAATCGGACGGGAGTGCTGGCGACCAAAACTTGTGATGGATTGTGTACCGTTGGATAGGAGTGCGAACAGATCACCAGCCCCCCTATGCGATGATATCTCTCGGGGAAGCAAGGAGGTGACAGAACACAGACCTCATGGTCTCAACTTCTCTGCATCTCCCAGGTTCCCAGTAGCGACCGCATCTTTGAGTCCATTTGTTGCTAGCCCACGCAAAGCAGCCCAGATATACGACAGGGAGGGGGAGAACGCACACACGGAACGCATTTTGTCCTATCGATCAAAGAATCTCCGACCTTCCTCGAAGGCAACGTTGATCGAGAGTCGGCAACCGTCGCAGTTGCGACGAGGTGAGGGCAGCCCGGTGACTTAACCCCTCGCGCCAGGTGCCAAGAAAATAGTCCCAGATTATTGTGGGATATATGTATATATATATATACGGCGAGTTGGACAACCTGCTGAGTCCTCGCATCAACCTCGTTGTAGCTGCGAGATCAAAGCGGCAAGGAGATAGGGATTAAGTTGGGCGCGACTTGGAATGAACAGATAAATACGATCAATCAAACCAATTCCAGCATCAACCGCCCTCCTCTTATTCATTCGCTCCCACTGCCTCCCACATCGACGAGGACAATGGCCCTCCCATTCGGCGCACACGTTCCATTTTCAGCACACAATCCATCGCCACTATCCTTTGGCTTCGGTCTGGGCGTTCCACAGCATCATCTACCGCCGCCGCCAAACGACTTCGATGCCATGTTTATTCAATCACATAACCCAGCAGCGAGCCCCTCACAACCCCAATTACAATCATCTCGACCTGTATTGAATGTGGAGGTGGGGGCTACGCCTCAGCGGACATCGGAGAAGCGGAGGAGGCAGGTGGATGAACAAGAGGATGACGCGGCAATGGAGAGGTCGCCCTCGCCGGCTGATCGGCCGGTGAGGAAGCTGGGAGCGAAGAAGCTGAGACAGACACCATTAGCGAGAAGTTCTAGCGGCGTTGGAATGTCGGAAAATAGGAATGGACCGCAGGATGGAGAGGACGATGTGGACGTTGGCTCGTTGCTTGGTACGCATGGTTCCTTTCACGCTGCCAAACACTCTAAACTCATCACCCGAATGTCGATTTCTTCTCACATGACTCGATGATTCGATAGCCTCCCTTCCACCATCCTCGTTGCTTCCACTTCTCACATCTCTCGTTGAGAAGAAGCCCGAGCTGAAACCGATCATCTTATCTCTTATCCCGCGACCGACCCTCGAGACCGCCATACATGCGTTAAGCGAAGGTGCCAGGCGTCTCCGAGAAGCATATCCCTACTCACTTCCTTCTAATAACAATCACAACGCTGCCAATGCCGGTTTCGGTTTCGGAAGTAGTAGCAGCACTGCTGGCAACAGCGTTCAACCAGCGGGTATGCGAGAGAGTTACATTCGTACACGGCTTCGACAGCCTGTTCGAGACTTCACCAAGCTTTTCCTCTCCTACATGTCCTACTTTTCATCCACGCCCACGATCACGTCGACGGTGAATACAAACGCCGGTGGAAGCACCCAGAGCAGTGTTGTTGGACTCGGCGCGGAACCTCTTCAGAAGCAGCCACCCACAGTCCCCCTACACCCGACGGAGACGTTCACGTTCCTACACGCGCTCACTCTCCAACTCCTCCGTCTCCCTCCCCTCACCCTCGCCGAGTTTGCACGCCCATCGGAGAATATTGTGTTCCCGCGCCTCCAAGCCGAATGGACGGCCTGGATCCAGAAAATCGATGACGACGTGAACAAGTGGGGAGGAATGTATCGGGATGAGGTCGTCAAAGGATGGGAACGTGGCTTGGACGAGCTCCTTACAGCGGAGGAGAGCGCAGTGCAACAACAGAACCAGCCTGGTGTTGTCAGTGCGTCGACGGGTGGGTATATCGGGATTAAGGCCATCAGGAATTCATGGGTTCAACGCGTCGGGTGGTTGATTGGACGTAGGACGACTGGGTCCATGGGAATGGAGATGTAGCGGGGCGTTTCAAGATTTCTTCAGGTACGGCTGCGTCTGTGTGTGATGCTGCGGGGATCCACGGGTTGACGAGTTTTAGTGGTGTAAAGTGACCACTGCTTCGTTTCTCTCTCTCACCCACTGCCGGCCGCCGGCTTGATATTGTGGAGCCCGTCAACTTAGAAAAGTCCAACTCCGCTCGCGGTTCTTTTGTATCCTGCATTCTCGCACATATTCAACCTTCCCCCTTTACGACTTTTCGCTTCAACCCGTGCCTCTCTCATATTGGCGTCCTGTAGATCGTTTTCCATCCCGCATTTCACCCATTACCACCTCATTACCATATTCCCAATCCGCATCTCCATTACTACTCCATTATCTTTTGCTCTGACTTTGAGTTTAGTCTCCGTTTTTTTCTTCTCCCTTACGTGTTGCTTTTTCTCCACACTGAACGACTGAATTGTATGATATACATCAACATGCAACTGAACTCTGTCCGCATGGAGTGTTTTGCCTTTCACTGTGACGTTATTTCCTTTCGTCGTCGTCGTTGCCGATCGCATTATGAGGCAATTACCCCAATATCGCTTGCTGAATGCTTATTTCTCCGTTAACATTGCGAGTCAAGAACACGGCCGCCCTGCAACCTTAACTGCCTAACCTGCGGGTCTATTTTAACCTGAGGCGATCTATTCATCCTGATCAGCATGCGCCCACTGAGCGACAATCGCAGCGTTGAAACATTGATTGTTCAATGTATCGGTCTCGGGCACCTAATTGCCAGGTACCAGCGGCAGGTTTGGCACAGCAATTATGAGCTCCTGAGATGGTGGGCTGAGTCTGACTGAGTCTCAATATCCTTGCTTGGTTGGTTACTCATTGAATTAGCCAAGGGCTGTACTTTACGGAATGGTATGGACGCCGATGATTGCAGGGAGAGCTCTCAATGTGGCGCTCCACCTTATCTCTCGTCTCTGCAATTTTGGGTCGTCGTTACGGCAAGATGCGAGCCGGGTCGCCTGTGTTCAGTGATAAGGACGTACCATTCGGCTTGCTTCGTTTTCCCTGTGTTCGAATGCGTCCTCGCCGTGGGTCGGAGACCATTCCAAAAGGAGCCTAGGGCAAAAGTCTTTTAGAATATGTATCGAAAGTAAAATAGCTTTCTAGGTTCGCGCCCCGTGTCAAAAGAGGTACAAGGCGAAGAATCGATTTCCGGCACTCTCACCCCGGACTAGCTTTTGTTCCAACATGACGATCTTTTGGGGCGCGACCGATATGTCTGACGGGAGTTGAGTCATAGTTGTTGCCGATGACAATGTGTGCAGTCAGCGGTGAATAATTATTGCGGCCGAAGGGAAGAGACAAGACATTGCTGTTGGCAAATGACGGCGTCGTCAAGCCAGTGAAGCCACTGGTGTTAAAGTCTGTATCTACAGGATCAGCTTGTACCAGATCACACAAGGTCAAACGACACGTGCTCTTGATACGCATATATGCGAGCACAGAAATGCAACTCCGTTTCTGGACCTTATAACAAGGGATTTACAACCATGGGGTCAAATTAGCGTGGCGGGGTCAACTCGTGGCGCATTTTTGAGGGTCCTGGGTCGGTCAGGAAGTGGACTGCATGAACGACAGTTCCTGTGAGCCAAAACGTAGAAGTTCTCCGCTGTTTCCCCACCCAAGTGCAGAAAGAAGGACAAGGAACTGGCTTGCGACCCTGAGGCTTCCCTCACCATGGAATGTTTCACCAATTGAAATAAAAAATTGGAAGGATCGCGCCGGCCAATGCTTCCAGAAAAGTACCTACACCAGAGCAGGCTCGTTGGAAGACAGCGCTAGTGTCTCGGAGCCAAAAGTCACAAAGATTCCATATTTCAAACTGCGCTGAAAGGTCAGGTCGCTCAATGACAATCCAAAGGACGATGTCGCGACGAGACTACCCCCGCCCCACCACCCCGCCGTCGAGCACGTTGTCCGGGCGCGAGGCTCAAGCGCTTGTGGCTCTTTGCCCCGTGTGGGATAGGAGTTGAGGGGATCTGCGTTGCGGCTTTAGTCCTGAGAATACCGTCATGGCCACGCTTGAACCCGTGTGGAAGCCATTCTTTTTTTTTTTTTTTTTTTTTTTTGGCATGGGGGTGTTCGCCACTGCCACTGTGTCACAGTTGGCGTCGAGCCCAGACACTGCGGAAGATGCGCTGATCCAAAAAGGTATCCCCCTTTGGGGATCTGACCCAACTACGCGCACATTAAGGCAGATACCGTTTACCTTTTTGCATGCACCTGATTTGGAACTTCGCGACCAAGCTCCTGGGGGACTGAAGCTCTTCCAGATGGATGCGGACGCACTGTGAACGTCTACGTCATGAGCAGGTATACAAACTCGCTGAGACAAGGAGCAAGGGTGGGCAGTCAGGAGAGTCCCCGTTGTTTACGACCTTGACGACCGTAATAAGAAAGAAAACAAACGAAGGCAGCCTAAAACTCGGGGGACTGGGAAGCACCCTCTCCCTCACAGTTCTCCGCTGACTACATCCACCCCTGAAGGAGACAAGGGGCTCTTTGAATCTGAAAGACATTGGTGTCTCCCATGCTAAAAAAAAAAGACCCGTTTCTTTTATCGCGACCACCCACTACGACGGGTCTTAGCCCTCAAAAAGCGACCAGTGGGTATTTAACGACGGCTCGTTCTCTTCATTCCACTTCATCATTTCCTCCGCCGACAGATCCCCATCTCTATCCGACGCATCCGCTCCTCCAAGCTCTCTACACTTCTTGCTAGTCTCCCCGATACCATCTGCACAACCTCGCCCTTGCTGTTACGCTACCTATCCTCTGGAACTGCAATCTTCTCCGAGTCTAAAGCCTAATTTACTCCTATACCTCGAACACTCAGCCCGCTTTTCTACAGAAATGCCTAGCGAGTGCGTGGAATGTTCATTCTAACGAGCGATGGCTTTGCTGTAGTAACTAATTTACGAAGCAATTCCCTTTCACTCATGAACAGATATATCAGTCTTTCCACCGTGGCTGTTGGCGCTGGACAAGGGGGCTCGATGCCCATTCTTGCGTAAGTATATTGGTTCATTCCAGTTTTCTTCCAGACGAATTCTGATTTTTCTCCTTGTTGCTTTCCTGAACCACGTAGACGCGTGACATTGGCTGATAAGCGGGGACAAATTCTCTACGACACCCTTGTGATACCTACAGCTCCCGTGGTGAGCTATCGAACGCAGTCGACAGGCCTAGATGCAAGCAGTTTTGGAGGTAAGCCACTTTGCGCGGCTTATTGCCACCGAATAAGCGCCCTGGGCCTTGTCGGGTGGTACGCCGTCGAAAGAGACAAACGCTGAAACATCTCCGTTTCGCCTTTCTTCTTGTAGCCGCAATTCCCTTTGAGAAGGCGCAAGCAGCGGCAGCAAAAATGCTTGAGGGCAACATCGTTATCGGGCATCAACTTTGGGGTGACCTCTCAGTGCTCGGCATTGCTCATCCTGCGGTTAGTAGATGAAGGCCACGTTCGCCACCCCCACGTTTTGCTTTCATGTTACTGACTTTGCAATCATTCCGCAGGTTGATACACGAGACATTGGACTCTTCCTTCCATTCCGCGCTACTCTCGGAACACCCAACACTGTCATCGGCTTACCAACACTCATCTGGCACTTCATGCGCAGAAAGATGACGATGGAGCAGGACTCGGCCGAGTGCGCCCGGGCGTCCATGGACCTGTTCCGTGCACATCAGAAAGAGTGGGAGGGTGAGTCTTCTCCATTCGGTGTTTTATCGCATATGGAGGTGGCGTGTCTGACCTTTGTTCGCTTCTTTTATCCTTTTCTGGTCCTTCATTTAGGCTGTATCAAGACCGGACAATGGCCCTGTGCCCTCCCTCCCTCCGCCTTCGCTCGATGCTTTTCATAATCCCGATCCCGATCTCTGACTACACTGATCACCATCCTCTGGCACCAACAACCTCCACCTTTCAAAAAGTACCATATTCGCCACCGCCGTCGAGGATCCTTAATCTGGCAGCTGTTCGTTCGCCATCTTCGCCATATTTCGAGTTCCTCTCTCGGCCCGCTCAATCCCTTTTGTTCATCAGCAGATTCTTTTGCTCCCACTTCATCTTCAATAGCTCCTCTCGTCTCCTGCCGTTTTGCCCCTCAGTGTATTTTTATTCCCTTCTTATCGGACTCCTGCATCCGACTTGAACCATACGCCCCGACTCCGCGAGTCAAAGGTCACACATTTCCATCTGCTCTAGATCTCACACTAGTCTCCCATCTCGCCCAATTTGCGATACCATACTCTTTTCGTTCAGATTGGTCTTTCCTTTTGTGCACTCGTTTCGTTCCTCGTCCCTGCTTTTGTGCTATCTTATGATTTTCTTACTTCAGGAGCTTTTTTCTCTCTCTCTCGCTCATACACTCTCGTTTTTACCCCTCATCGTACGCATGTACATAGTCGGTTGTGCCGGTTCCTGCTGGGCCTCTTCCATTCGTGTGTCACACATACGGCCTTTCCTACCTCCGTGTTCGGCGTGTTCAAGTTCCCGTCAAAGTTTACTAGTACCGGCTTTTTGCTAGGTTCCCCGACCTACCTGGATCTACATTGCTTTTGCCCTTGAACAAACATTATGCCACGAGAGTTAGAACCTTCGATATCGCAAAAGGAGTTTGTTCTAGGAGCGCTCAAGCAAGGTCTCCGGACAGACGGCAGGTTGTTGCTTCAGGGTCGGGATGTACAGCTCATGTTCGGAGAAGAGTTAGGCTCCGTGGAATGTCGATTCGGAAAGACGAGGTATGCATACATACATGCGAAAAGGGAACAAAGGTCTGACACTATTGACATTGGCAGAGTGGTCGCAGACGTCTCAGCCACGATCGTGCGCCCAAGAACGGATCGGCCCTTCGAAGGCATTATGACCATTCACTCGGAGATATCTCCCATGGCATCGAGCCTCTACGAAGCAGGAAGGTATGTAAGTCAGCGTTCTGTCTAGACCTCCTCACTTTCTCCTTTCATTTGTGTGACACTCTTTTCGCCCCTTAACCGCAGAGCGTCGGACGAGGAAGTCGCTATCACTCGCATGCTTGAGAAGGTCTTGAGAAGGAGTGGCGCTCTCGACCTCGAGACCTTGTGCATCCTCGCAAGTCAAAGGGTCTGGCACGTACGACTCACCCTCCACTTCCTCTCGGATGAGGGCAATATGCTGGATTGTGCCTGCCTCGCGGGGATCGCCGCCCTTCGACATTTCAGACGACCCGAAGTGGAAGTCATCGGAGACGAAGTCATCATCGTATGTCTCATTTTAATTGTCCGACTCAGAATTTGCTTTGTATAGGAATCCATTCTGACGGGGCTCAACGATTTTCTTGTAATCGACATAGCACTCGCCTGAGGAACGCGCACCCATGACCTTAGCCATCCACCATACCCCGATATGTGTCACATTTGCATTCCTCGAGGATAGTGCGGCACCTGTGCTTGACCCTTCTCACCTTGAGGCACAACTAGCCACCACTACTATCCACCTTGCGCTCAACTCTCAAAGGGAGATATGTGTCCTTCACAAAGCTGGAGGCATGCCGCTTAGCGTACAGGAGATTATGCGCTGCGTATCGATCGCGACGGAACGAGTCAAGTTATTGAGCGGCCTCATCACCAAGCAGCTTGAAGTAGACTGGAAGGGCAGAATAGTCGAAGTTAGATGAATATAGATATATGGTACCCTGACTTGCGCAAATGTAAACCAAAGCTCAGGCGGCATGACTGGTTGTGTATGCATACAAGTCAGGATGGGGCATGCAAAAAGATACGTATGACATATAAGTCGGCGCGAAATTTGGGCCCAATGTTACGAGATGGGGTTGAAACAAATATGAGAACATGTGAGTGGACAGACATTCGGCAATGAAAAGGATAGGAAAAGTGGCGATGAGAGCAAAAGCAAATATATACTGTATGAAGAGTCCCAGTTGTTGAGGTATGAGTTTGGAGGTAAGGTGATAGATTAGTGGAATCCGGTGAAATGATATCCGAAAGGGAGAACGAGCCAAGGATGTGATTTTAGCCCTTCAGCGGTTGGACGCTCCGCTGGGTCTTCAGCGAAACATTTGAGACGGAAGTCGTCCGCCTCTGGCGACAAGTGGACATCTTCGGGGACCGGAGGAGCCATTTTGTTGTGGCCAACCTAAGAAAGATTGAAATGTCAGAACGTGGTTTGAAACGAGGCGCATGGATGCGCTGACCTTGAACATGACGGAAACAAAGTCGTCTTGCTCCCATGGCCGCCTCCCGGCGAACATCTCAATGAACACGCATCCTAAGCTCCAGATGTCAATCTTAGCGTTGTATCCCTTCTTGTTATTGTGGAGCATCTCAGGCGCCATCCAAAACAGTGAACCTTGCATAGCGGTCATCGCGGCGTTGTTGTAGATCTCATCTGGTGATAACGTCATGGCATCAGAACGGGATCGTCATTCCACAGTTGCAGCGTGACTCACCGCTGCGCTTCGAAATACCAAAGTCAGAGATCTTGCACGTCCCGGTTGGGTCTACAAGGACGTTGTCGGCCTTGACATCCCGATGAATGATCTTGTTGGCATGAAGGTACGCGAGCCCATCGACGATCTGGCCAGTGAACAGCCTAACTACATCCTCGTCGAACTTGCCCTGCTTCCGAAGACAACTACCGATCGAACCTCCGGGAACGTACTCCAGGAACCTAAGGTATCAGCCATCGAGGTGAGTATTTGTGGGGTGACGAGCGAATGGTGTGAACATACACGTTGAAAAACTCTGTGGTTTGTTCGAAGCCCAGATACTGAACGATATTGGGGTGATCGAGTCTTTCGAGCGTGTCACGTTCGGCCTTGATCGCATTGACGATTCCCACTTGACGTTGATCATCCTGGTCGCTGACACTTTGGGGCATCTCAACTTGCTTGACAGCAAGCATTTCACCTGTCGTAGCGTTGAGTGCAAGGAAAACTTTGCCGTATGTGCCCTTGCCGATGAGATCACCCTTGACCCATTTGATGGTCGCTGTAATATGATTAAGGTCAATAAAATGTCGATGTCACGACCACCAAGTACTTACGTCTGACAGGTGCCGCTCCTGTTGGGGACTCGGGAACAGTGGGCATCGGGCCGCCCTTCATCTGACTAGGGGTCACTTCCTCGATCTTGCTCCCCCAAAGCTTTGTACTTCTCTTCCTTGCGATATTTGCAGCTTTTGTGTTGGCAGACTGATCCTTTCCAGTGGTGCTAATCCTATCGAGTGCCTTCTTCCGCTCCTCGGCGACAATCCGAATGGACTTGCGATGTCGGAACTTATTCTCCTTCACGGCAGTTGGGGCAGGTACGGCCGGGGGTGAGTCAGTCGGAGAGATTCCGCCAGAGATAGGATCAATGAAGGTTTTGTCGAGGTCGTGGTCAGGGAAGAAGTCCTGAAGATGGTCGTACACCTCTTCTGCTTTGGGACGGAATGCCCAGGTGTCCCTTCGGAAGGACGCCCGGCGGTCAATCCCACCGACTCCCAGTCCCCCTGGAGTCATCGCTTCAGAAGGCGTCAAAGATTGCTGTGTAGACCCCGAGGAGAGTGGCATCTCTGACGCAGCTGGAGTTCCCAACGGAGAGTTGCGGTCATCCACAATGGGAGTGGTGATCTGCACGGTCAAACTTGGGCCTCGGCTCATGCTCAAGGGCCTGGCACTGATTTGCTTGGCCATGTCCTGGGTCATAGTACCACTTCCATCTTCCTCATCCACGCGTGGGCTGCGGCTAGCTGCTGGTGTAGGTGTGGCTGACGTGTTCCAGAACCGGTCATCGTCATCGTCCTCATCGTCATCACTCCATTCCTCATCTTCCTCCTCTTCTAGTTCTCCAGTCTCTACTTGGGCGGGCGACGACGTCCGTGGAGCATCTTCAATGGCACCTCCTCCAAGAGCTGCACCTGCACCTGCGCCAACGCTGGCACCAACAGCGGCGCCAGTGGCGGCTGCGCTCAATGCACTCAACTCTCTAGACTTAGCCTTGATAGACCTCGCTTTTGCTCTCCGCACGGACACCCTCTTCGCGGTACCGGTAACAGCTGACGGTGGCTGTGGTATCATACCCGCTACTCCACGTGGTTTCATTGTCCCCGACCCGTTACTCTCGCCATCCGCATCATTGTCCGAACCGCCCATCATGGACATCCAATGCGCCCGATTCTCGGGCCTCAAGGTTCCCTCGCTCCCATCGTCCGTCAGCTCCTGCGAGGACGTCGCGGATATCGCAGGAGACGCGACTCCGCTTGGGAACGATTGATATCCACTCAAGGATCTGCCGCCGTTGCCATTTTGATTGTCGTTGCCACCGGTCAGGGTGCCATGTCCACCTTCAACCTCCATGGGGGACGATGGTGTAACTACAGCCTGGGGAATCTGCACCAAAGTTCCATCTGCAGACATGATTGAGGATATTGGGGACATGGTCGCCGATATAGGAGATTTTGAATCTAGGGACGATGAGAAAGATCCTGGCGCCGCAGGGCCAGTGACCAGTGACGGCACGGTAGGCCTGCGCATCTCTAGCTTGCTCAACGCTTGTGCCGGCGTCGAATCCATCTCGGATGGGCTCGAGCGCTTCTGTTGTTGACCGACGCCATCGCCCAGATCTCCGTCGCTCGGCGGCCTTGATCCTCCCATACTGCCATTCCGCTGCGGCTGCTGCTGCTGATCCTGGGGAGTCGTATTAACCTTCAGGGTCGAAGAAGGCGAAGGCCCATTACCACCCTGCCACCCAAATCGCTGTGCGCCGGCATATCCACTGGGGTTAGACTTGTCGAAGCTCTGTTTCGTCCTCAAAGGCCTGCCACCGAGCGGAGCGTCTGCGAACACCCCACTCGAGAACAGTCCCGCCGATGGTGGACCTTGCTGAGCAGCGGCCGCCATCCCACCCAGACTCCTGGAGATGCCGCTCCCCGAGCTCCCATAGTCGCCCAAACCTGAGGGGGTGGCTGGGCTGCGCGCGTTGTTCCCTGAGTTATAGAACGAGCTTGGGCTGATTATTGGTCTGTTAGGAGAAGGTGGTGGCAATCGGCCTGGAGATAGAGGCGGCAGGGTACGGCCCATGCCGCCATACAATCCAACACTGTCGTTCATGAGGCCCGATGGTAGGGCGGTCGGCCTCCTGCCAACGGGTAGCTGAGCGGAGCTGACGTTGGAGCGCATTCCAGACGAGGGCGGGTTATACTGTCCTCGCAGATCCGGAATGCTCTTCGCGGAGTGGACGAGTCGACTGCTAGGCGGGGATCCCACTTCTCCACTATTCCCAGTTCCTCCACCGGAGCTCCCACTGCCCGTTTGCATTATACGCGATGGAGTTGAGCCAGAATACGACAGTGGGATTGAGGGAGGGTAGAATCCAGACAGACCAACAGGAGGAGTTCGCTGATCTATGATACGCATCCTAGGATCTGACGCACCGGGTGGCAACGGCTGAGCGCCAGAGCGCGAATGGGAATGAGGCGGATGAGGGTGTGGATTAGGGTACCTCGAGCTTGTAGGTAGCGGCGGGTGCGATCTCTGCAATGGCGTCGTCGGCGAGAGAACCGAACCGAGGGCCACGTTCGCCGAATTACCCCCATTGCTTGCGCTTCTCAGTGGTCCTGAAGGGAAGACCTGTGAATGTGGTGTGCCAGTGGAGTGAGGATAAGGTCTGCTTGGAGCAGGGAGCGTTTGCTGGCTCGGTGAAAAACGAGGACTCTCCGCGGGGGGCGATGCCATATGTGAAGGTGTCGCAGGATTCCATCCATTCGGGCCGTTGGCGGCATCCCCTCTTGACGAAAACGATCCACTCCGTATAGGGAAAGCCGGTCTCAGAGGCGTATCTTGCGGAACCGACGAAGGTAAGGCCTGTTCCCGCTGTGATTGCTGATCCCTGTCCCTTGACTCCCTCTGCACTTCGTTCACCATCACCCACCCTTTCATAGGCGCATCCGAATCCAACGAATCGCTCCTATGCGACCTATACGCGCTCGGGACAGGCGGGACAGGCGGGATGGCCTCTTGAAGGCTGCCCATGCTCCCAGATTGAACGTGCATCGGCGTCTGCCGTCGACTTTGCCGATCGCGATCGACCTTTATCCTCCGGATCTGCGCATCATATTCCTTTCGTTGAGTTTCCTGCATGCGCTCGGACGCCTCAAGTGCTTGTTCACGTTCTTGGGCGGCGGCTTCGGACTCCTGGCGTCGGTGAATGGCTTGGGAGGGGGGTGTGGACGAGACCATGAAGGAAGGGGGAGTTGGAGTCGTCCCTCCTCGTCTAGGAACGGAGCCGTTGGATCCGATGTTGTTGGAAGGGACGGGCGGCGGTTGATTGTTGTATTGTGTGGCGGAGGATCCAGAGGGTGATGAGGGTGAGAAGTTGTAAGAGTCGGAGCTGGACGCGGAGGGCTCCCTCCGTCGCCGCGACGGTGGAGTATTGGTATCAATCGACGGTGGCGACTGTAGACGACCAACACGCTGTGAGGGTTGCTGCTGTTCCCGCTGCTGCTGCTGGGGTTGCTGTTGAGCTTGTTGCGGAAGGGGTGGTAGCGGTTGCTGCTGTAGCTGCTGTAGCTGCTGCTGCCGGCCATCCACATCACCCTCATACCCATTGGAATTCCTGTCCCACGGCGGCCTATCCCTGTCTGATGTGGTACTTGGTATGCTCCCATCCCCTCCACCCTGCGGACTTGGTCGTGAATTGTTGACGTTGTTATTGTTTCGACTGTTGTTGGCAGGGGAGACTGGAGGCGGTGGACTATGTACGTGTGCAGGAGGTACGAAAGGGAGAGGCGGCGCGTCGGGCTTACGTTGGACGAGGAATTTGAGTGTTCCTTTGCCATCAGCCCATTCGGCACAATAAATCATGAGCTGGTCATCAGTGACAGGATCTCCGAGAGCTGCTTCCCCGAATTCGGTACGGTAGATGGAGTAACAATGGTGCTCCTCGTCTGGTATACGGAGCTGGGAGTGTGTAATAAGGACATTAGTCATTGACCCCTACGATGTAATCCAATCCAACAAAAAATGACCTACTTTTGAGAATATCCTTTCGCGAATAAACGCGGCATCTGTCGCACCAGTGATGTCCACTATCGCGTAATACTCCGCATCTGCCGTTGCAGTGATGATTAGACGCTCCAGTGATGTTGATGTCCTCGACTCGGGCGCAGGAGACGGAGTGGGCGCAGTCACAGCAACATGAGTATAATTAGACTAGGACACCCGAGCCGGATGACAAAAATGTGAATATTGGGCTAAAGAGGGGGAGATGGAATGACTCGGGTATAACGCGGGGAACTTACCATAGGACCCCCTCGGGGCGGGTCGTTGTTTCGATGGGACACATAATCGTTATCATTGCTAGTCATTTCGTTGACGTTCAAGCCAAGACCTTCCATCCAGCGGTCATTGTCTCCTACGAGGCTGACCGGCGGAAGGGTACTGGCTGGGGTCGTGGGCGGTGGGGTCGAGTCCATGGCAGGAGACGACCGAGAGCTGGAAGAAGACATGTAGGTCGATGCATATCGTTGCGAAGTCGGGGATGATTGCGAATACGTGTTGTTGCTTGTGGAGCTGTTGCGAACAGAGTTGCCGCCGTTGCCGTTGAGGGGGTGCTGAGGTGCAGAGGTGTTGATGGAGATGGAGGATGTGGATGAGGACGCCGAGTGCACGGGCTGATAGCTGGGTTGCCGCTGATGCTGATGGTAATACTGAGATGGTGGCTGCTGGAGCGACTGACTACTCTGGAGTAGTTGTGGGGTCTGTTGCTGGAGGTACTGCTGCGGTTGCAGGTTCGGGGTCGGGAGTGGCTTTGGTGGAAGCTGCTTCCTAGGGACGGCATTGGGATGGTCGTCGTCGCTGCTGTTGTCTGGGTTGAATACGGAGAGACCCAGAGAACGCGCTGTCCGACGAGCGGTGACGGTGGACTCGCTCTGCATGAAAACGTCGTAAGGGGTAGTTGGGGTGTCCGTTCGGCTCTGGGTTTAGAAATGAATAGCTCGCTCCTTGACTTTCCCGGTCCGTATTGAGATCTCTCTCGTTGGTTCCTTTGCCGACTCTGGCGACCACCGGGCTATGTATGTATGTATGCCTGATGCACAGCACACACAACGCTCAGTCTAAAGAATGATGACTGAGGATAAACACGAGGAGTGAGGAGCTGGTAAGAGAGAGAGAGAAAGCGAGGACAGACGGATGGTGATCCAGTCAGGCTCTGGCAAGGCAGCGAGGCCGAGACAGCATGTTTCAGAGCGGCAAACGGCGTTATCATCACCACAGAAAGGATCGACCTCCCCCCGCCTCGTTGCAGGAACCAACCCGCTCAACTACACACAACACGAGATCAAATTTTATCTAGGCGTGGAATAGACGCTCGTCCAGATCCATCTGTCTGTGCACATGCTTTTAAATTCAATCGATTGTCCCCTTCTCTTGCCTTTCCCCACCTTCCCTCGACTTATCACCTACGTATCAGCCTTCGTTCCAACAGGCGAAGGGGTCCATAAAGAATCGCAGTGACCACAAACGCAGCCTGCCACGTACCCGAACGTAAAAGAGAACAAGGTCAACCCATGCTCCGTCACTGAACGGTCTAGCCTCTTGCTCGGTGTCCATTACGTGTCATGGTACGCAAAACGCACCTCAAACCCTATATCGCCCGTCGTCTTTGCGATGGGCCCCACCCACCACCCTTGGTCCATCACCTACATAACCAGCAAGGTAATGAATTCAGCGTTTCAGAACGTCATAATGCATGAGGAGGTTGCGATAGTGTTTGTACAGCACTCACCGCCCACACAAGCGCGCATGAGCCAACGCTCGCCGAGAGTGCCGCCAGACCCATCGGCAACTCTTTCCACCGATTCCATGCCGCCGCGTCATACCCCTTCTCCCAACACCCTCTACGTATGAGCCAATGCTCGACAACAACCACACTCGCGAACATGGCGCTCCAATACCCCACGATGCCCAAGAAGTTGTAGAGGTTCAGGTAGAACCGCGTCTTGCCCACGATGGATACTGGTATGAGGATCGCTGTGGCGACGACTGAGAATGCGTATCGAGGGAGTTTTCCGAGCGGGGGGAAGATAATTTGGATGTTGAGGGAGGAGCTGTAGAGCGTCGGTGCGACGTTCGCTGTAACAGACAAGGCCATGATCACGGTAAGGAAGCCGCCAAATCCATGTCCAGCGCTGAGAAGAATTGCTTTAATAAGCCCTCCAACGCTATAGGAGTCGTATCCAGCTGTCCAATTAGGAACAGACGCCAATGCTACCGCAAATGCTGCTCCGAGAATTTGAACTAGCACCTAAAGGGGATGAATGGTCAGCCATCTTCACCGGTTCGCCTTTCAGTTGTCGCAATCACGCACCACTGGTAACAAAAGCCCCAAATAAGACGACAAGAAAACTTTCCAGCTATTAATGGCGCTCTAGTCAGCGAACACGATGGCGAGACATTAGCAAGCCGAAGATATTCTTACCTCGGCGTATCTATCCTTAAATACGTCGCGAAATCCGAGCTCAACGCGCAATAGCTGACCACAAACCCGATAATACTGCTTCCAAACGACATGATCTGGCGCGCAGTGGGAGGAGCCGCTTCTGGTGGCACATTAGAGAGGTGTTTCCCACCAACGCCGAGCATGATCACGAAGATGACCAGGATTGGGATCCACGCAACGCGTTCATACCTATACGTCGATTACAATATCAGCACGCTGTAACAAGGCGCGTTGTTGTACGGAGACGTATACCAATTAAGGACACGATACCCGCAAAAGGAGATCTTTGATCACCAAAAGCAGTACAATTAGCGGTGGTTTACCCCGGGCAAATATAGAAAGATGCTCACAAATAATGATACGACGGCGATGACCACAATCCCTACATTCCAACTTATCCTCCCATTCGAAACACTGGCTAGCGTCTCCCCTCCCAGAACGCAGTTCAATATCATGAAACCCATCATGGTCGCCGCATTGAGTGTCGCAGGGACGATTGCCCCAAAGTACCTGAGCCAAAGAGTCTGTCGTCAGATAGGTTTCGCACCATCGCGTAAAATTCAGTTCGACGGCCCACCCCCAACTGTATCGGCTCTGAACCATCTGCCGCATACCCAATTTGGGCCCGAATGTTGAAAAGTAGCCAGGTAGGAGTAATCCAATCAGGTCTAGCCGGAAAGGAGAATGAGGCGATGTGTCAGATCTGGCGTATCATATTCTAACAAGCGAAAGGGTCGCAGAAAGTCGTGCCAAAAGTAAAGGCTTTTTTTTTTTTTTGACAATTGCAGCAAGGAAACAAAGCAGGTGAGCGTACGAGGAGATCAAGCCACAAGGCTACCTCAAGCTTTCTATTAAGGACGTTCAATAATCCATCAACTCACTGAAACCGACAATCACAGCTGCAGAGTGCTTAAACGATAGACCAAAGAGGATTGGTCCAACTGTCCCAGCAGAGAACCTAAACTCAAAGTCATCTCGTGAGCACGTTTTTGTTTTATGCACAGGAACACCTTTTATAACCCACGATAGTATATTGCAATTGGCACTCAACCAGATGAAGAATATCTTCAAGTATCGATGATCTACTCGCTCTTCCGGCAGCGTTGGCACGATCCCTCGTGACTCGACGTCCAACTCCCTGAGGAGCTTCCATAACCACTGTGCCCTTGCGGGTTGAATTGTCGTTGTAGATCGACTAAAATCCTCGAGCTCGTCCTTTTCTGAGTGCTTTAGTGCGGCCATCGGTCCTGGAGTGGGCAGAACTGGAGGTTGCTTTTCATGATCATACCCAAGGACCTCATTATGCGACGGGTATGACGTCATTGCGCCTAGATGAAGACGATAGTAAAAATACGCCAAATTAGGTGAGAGAGTGGTGGAAAGCGAGTGGGATAGCCCACTTTCCTTCTCCCCAAAATTCTTTGACCTTCCCATCGCACGCACGGGGGACGTCCGGAGCTCCGCAAGCGAGTCACTCCAATCTTTCTATGTAGGAACTTAAAGCCAATTTGAGATGTATCCTTGTCGAGCGTCGAGAATAGATTTCAGAATAGCCTTTCGTGATCTCTGATAACCTGATAATAAACAGGGGGGTTAGATGTGTTTGTTGCCGTGAGAACTGTATAGTTCAGGTGCCCATAGGTCTCAAAGCAAAACTTCCATTGCAATGGTTTGTCCACCATCCACACGTCTCTCCTCAAACTTATGGACTCATGTCTAACGAATAGATGCTCCTCGTGAATAGCCTCCAACCCCGAGCCGAGCGCTTATCTCGAAACCAGATTGGGACCGACGATTGGCGGACGTGAAAGTCAGTAGAGAGTGAGTTCCTCCCTCACAACATCTGAAGCTCCTTCTTCCCCCTTTTCACTTGTGATGTCATTCAAGTTGGGAATCTCTCTGAACAATTATCTTGTTGAATGACGCTCGGCTCTCATGCCACTTCTGAACCCCCACTTGCCAGACATTTTAATCTCAACCGAAAAGGAAGTTATATGCTTACCATTCCCTCTTCATGGCATTCTCAGTGACCTGAATAAACTCATCATGGACTATCTCGTTGTTGAGGGCTACAAGTCAGCTGCTGAGGAGTTCAGTCGAGAGACGGGCATCCCGTCCGCTGTAGAACTCGCCACCATCGAAAGCCGCATGTGCATTCGTGAGGCTGTTCAGAGAGGCGACGTCGAAGAAGCAATTGAGAGGGTGAACGACTTGAATCCTGAGGTGAGACTCTCCCTGGCTATGACCTATTCACATCTTCAACACTCGTCCCCGCGACTCCTAGAGAGATGACCATGTACTATGCACCACACTTAGACTCTTTCGGGGTCGTAGATGATAAGATCACCAAATAGTATCTGACTTCGTCCATTCCACTCGTCTACTGTTGTGTATGATTTGAGAAGTGGAACTGACCAACTCCTCCACTCCTACAATAGATCCTCGACTCCAACCCTGGCCTCTACTTCCATCTCCAGCAGCAGCGCCTCATTGAGCACATCCGACACGGACGTGTCGTTGAGGCCCTCTCCTTTGCGCAATCTGAGCTCGCACCCCGAGGAGAAGAGAACCCCGAATATCTCTCCGAACTCGAACGCACCATGGCCTTGCTCGCGTTCGACATTGATGGGCCTAATGTTCCCCCCATGATTGTTGAGCTGATGGGTCAGAATCAGCGGCAGAAGACGGCTGGAGAGTTGAATGCGGCGATCTTGGAGAGCTTGAGCCAGGGGAAGGAGTCGAAGCTTGTGGGATTGGTGAGGCTGATGTGTTGGGGCGAGGCCATGTTGGAGAAGAGGGCCGATTTTCCTCATGCGGACTTGCAGAGCGGGCTAGTACGCTCTAGCTTATGAAACCACAAAACCTCACTGGCAGTGGCGAACGTTTTCCAACCCGCTTGAACATTCACATTCCGAAGTCGCGCTTCTCGCTTTTCACTTTATCTTCTTCGCACTTGAATGTCCTTTCTGTACACAAATGATATATGAAGCCAGTGGTCAGCTGTCAATTGGTTCGCATATTGGACCTTGACGCGTGAATATCGGAGATGGGCGATCTTCTGTTCTGAATCATTCACCGTGCTCCTGGTTCACTCGCTCGACTGGTTCCCATCGATGGTTGTGGGTGTATGTTTCGCTCGATACAAGTTCCATTAACTCTCATTGGAATCTCCCATAGAAACTCGCATTATACATCAAAGCCGAGTTGGAGAATGTCACAAGCCTTGAGCCCGCATCAGACGATTTCGAGTGGTTCTTCAAGGTAAGCCCACATCCGCATGTTGGAGCCTTAGAAGCGCACTACGCTGACTTGGACCATCTTCAAGGTGAAATGCAACAGCTGCCATGAAACACACCCAAAGATAGTAACAGTCAACCGGCTGGTAAGTACGAAGACACGCCAGACCCCAATATGAAGCGCGATCCTTCAGCCTCGAATAACAAAATCCCTCTGAGTTTCATTTCGTGCTCTCTCCGTTTCAGGAAAAACACGATCTTGCCACAGGCCACGACACCGCCAACTTCGTTTGGAAATGCGGCTCATGCAAACGCGAATCGTCGGCCAAATTCGATAAATTCGATAACAAGTCACCACATACGAAGCCTTATGAGCTTAGCTCGAGCGAGAAACAGGAGTTTTCTCCGCTTGTGGTGATTGAATGCAGGGGCCTGGAATTCATGGATTTCGATCCGGTGGTAAGTTTTTCAAGCGGATAGGTTTCATTCCTCCTTTGATATCAAACCTTATACTTGATCTTAAACCCTGCTGTGAAGGGGATTTGGAAGTGTGTAGGTGCAGAGTCTGGTACGAAGTTTACTGAAGTCGATTTGGGAGACGGGGAGTGGACAGACTATGATGAGAAGGTGCGAACATACGCTCTTGTCTATTTTTACTCCACTATCCCTCTAACATGTCTACCTCTGGAACCTGGTTTAGGTCGCCGCTCCGGTAGGCGTGTTTGCTATCGAAAGTAAATGGCAACGAATATGAGCGCTAAGTGGATTGTCGGCGATCGAGCAAGTTCGGCGTGCTATGGGCACCCAATCCATGAATTCATCACCCTTACAGTCCTTTGAGTGACAAACCTTGGTGTATGGGGTGAGGTATCTTGGACCCAGACACTTGGGACGTGCAGTGCATATACTCGCACATTGCGCGCCCTCGGCGCTACCACGCATCATCCCACAATCACAGCAACGTGTCCATCAGTTACGACGCTAATTCCTATCATACAACACCTTGGAGTCGCACACAACCACTACTTTGCCCAACGTCAGAGTACTTAATAGGGACATGCTTTCCTCGCTGGACACCCGTGTTGGTATCTTCTGGGACTACGAGGTGCACCGGAGATGAAGCTACCTCTGGCCTTCACGATTTCATTATCATTCCTTCCTTAGCATTGCTC
The DNA here is from genome assembly GCA_019632285.1 of Tulasnella sp. 332. Taxonomy (NCBI): domain Eukaryota; kingdom Fungi; phylum Basidiomycota; class Agaricomycetes; order Cantharellales; family Tulasnellaceae; genus Tulasnella; species Tulasnella sp. 332. Next base: position 66,569 of record WSTV01000028.1, on the reverse strand, counting down.
ACCGCCGGAAAATGTGCCTGGCTACGTTGTCACCGAGCAGATCCGGAAGGCTGCGCACGCCTTCGGGTCCGTGACGGTGTTCAAGGCGTATCTCGAATTATCCGCAGTTGGAATCACCAAGGAAATGATCGATCTTCGATCCGAACTGCAAAGTTCAGGTGTCTCTGTAAGGCGTCACCATAGCGAAATGTTTTGATATTACTAACGTTTGGCCCTCAATCATGTAGCTTACCGACTGTCCTCGGATGGACCGTAAGGACGTGGTGGATAAGATGATGCTGGTGGACATGCTTGCCTTCGCCTTGGATAATCCCGCACCGGCCGTCGTTATGCTCATCTCAGGAGATCGGGACTTTGTCTATGCCGTCTCGATCCTACATCATCGCCGATATACCGTTGTCGTCGTGACCTCGGCGGAAGGCTCCTACATTACGCTCACATCTCAAGCGAACATCGTCCTCGATTGGAAGTACGATATCTTCGCCAATAATGCTGACCCGAGCGAGACACAATTTCCTGCCCCCGACTTTACCAGGTCCTCATTTTCTCCTCGAGATTGGGGCCTAGAAAACATTCACCGGCCTGGTAAGATTATCAGGCCAAACATCAAACGTAGTCGCTCGCCTTCCTCAATGACCCTGGATCCGACGGCAGAAAAAGAAGGGGTGGGGACGCCGCAGGTCGTTCACAACAAGGATGTGCGATTGTCCACCCCGCTGCCTGACATCGACCTTCTAGCGTCTTCCCGGAAGAATCGGGCTTCTTCGGTACAAGGGGGCCAAGTTGGTGACACGCTGAGTGAGTCCTCGGATAAAAACTTAAGCGATACAACGTCCGCATCTAACGAGGTGATTCCTTCAATTGAAGTTGGCGCTATTGCGCCTCCTATGGATCACATCATTTCACTCCAAAGTCCTCCCTTCTCTCCAAAGCCGACCTCCGTGGGGTCTACATTACCTCCAACTACTGCTATATCTCCTATCCCGCCACCTTCCTGTGAAGGCCCTCCAGTCTTGGACGCGGTCGTTGGCGATTGTGCCGTGTCACCCACGGATCCATCGCGAAAGTTCAGGAATCTGATTGAGGTTCTCGAGCGTTTGCGTTTAATGGGGAAGGAGCAACCACGCTGGTCTGTTGTCGCGGGCGACTTGCATAGCAACAACCCACTACTTTATCAGAGAGTCGGCGTCCGGTAAGCGCACGGTAATATTTGGTTTCTGCGAGTGAGTGGGTTGCTGATCGCACGTATCTGCTTACAGGGGTTTCAAGCAGTATGTGACTCTGGCGGAGCAGGCCAAAATTGTCATAACCAACATCAGCGAAGGATCTGGTAAAGAATGGATAGCGTTAACTGATACCTACAAAGGCAAGGTTTTCCCGGTATATACAGAGACGTGATATCAGAGATCCTCATGCTCGAGTGTGATAATTGTGCCCAACTCCTCCCTCTATCCCGTTGTACTCGCCGACGGCCTATTCCTCGGCCAAGCCCACACACACAGAGCGACCATTAATCATGCATACTCCCTTAGGGGAAGTGACCACCCGGATATCGATCCACTGACTTGGTTTCAACTGTGGAATGAACGTACTCGTTCAGAGCCAAGTTTGGATCCTGCTCGACCTTCCCGTTATTGCGGTTTGGGGAACGACACGGTTTCGCGCGTGTGAAAGCTGAAGATCATCCTCCCCTCAATCACCCACTACCAACATCGTAGTTCCAGTTCTCTCACTCAAGCAGTTACAATAGGTGATGGCGAATGAATATTTTAATTTTGATATCTAGCCCCACTCAACGTCACTTGGATCTCCCACAAGAATTCGCGTTATGCATCAAAGCCGAGCGGGAGAATGTGACGAGCTGGCGTTGGATTTTTTTTTCAGGTAGGGTCTGCACATGTATAGTTCTGGAGTGTGAAGAGCTCACCCAGCTGACTTGGGCTGCTCTCCAGGTGACTGCCACGAAACACCCGAAGATGGTTTCAATTGACCAGCCTGGTAAGTTTGAACGCACACCCACTCGGACTTTTGGCCTCAAGTGCTAAAATCAACATAATTTCACGTCCTCCCCATTTCAGCACGAACTCGATCTTTCCGCGGACCGTGATACCGCCAACTTTGTGTGGGAATGCGGGGCGAATCGTCCGCCTAGTTCGATGAGTTCGAAATCAAGTTCCCCGTCTAAGAAGGTTTATGAGCTCAACTCGAGCGAGAAACCTGAGTTTGTCTTGTCTACAGCGATCAAATTTAGAGGGGTAGAGTTCACGGACTTCGATCCTAGAGTGAGTTTTCTTTTCGATGATGATTTGATCGCTTGCTCAGCATCGAGGCTAATTCTTAATCTTAAATTTGTATGTGAAAGGTATGTGGAGGTGCGTGAATATAGAGTCTGGAACGAACCTCGACAAAGTTGATTTTGGGAGACGGGGGCCGGACAGAGTATGATGAGAAGGTGCGATCCAAGACGTAAATATATTCATGGACACCACGATTTGCACCATCTCTCCAGTATTAGCCTTCTGCGTCGGTCCGCGTATTCGCTATCCCAAGTCAGTGGAGCGACTCTAAACAATAGAGGACTATTCCTTGCCAGCCGGTTGACGAGTGGTGCGGCTCAAGAAGATAGCATCACGCATCTCATGAAGTCTTCCGCTTCGAATAAGCTCCAGCGCAGCTACAAACAAAATCCTCCATCGTCTGAATAGGGTACTGCCCTTTATCGGACCCAGACATCTGGGCCGTGTAGTGCATCGACCCGTACACAACGCGTGCCTTCTCAGCGCTACACGATACTGCACAAATACGCTCCCACAACCATACAATCCGATCCACTTCTTCATCGTCCTCAACTACAGCTCGTAAAAATTCCGCCAGGATCGTATGTATACCTCAACACCAGAACCCCGGGTTGGTGTCTTCTGGGAATATGAGGTGCGCTCTTTGAGTATCCACACGATTATATTTCCTTGGCATAGACATCTCCATTTTTATTTCCAGAACTGTTCACCGCCGGCAAACGTCCCAGGCTACATCGTGACAGAGCAGATCCGGAAAGCCGCGCACGCCTTCGGATCCGTGGCGGTCTTCAAGGCCTACCTTGAGTTATCCGGGGTTAGCATTACTAAAGAGACTATCAACCTTCGATCTGAGCTGCAGAGCTCCGGCGTCTCGGTAAGGCGTTTGATCAACGTTACATGTCACACACCGAATAGCTAACCATGCGCTACGACTCCAAAGTTGACGGACTGTCCTCGAATGGATCGGCAGAAGGAGGTAGTGGACAAGATGATCCTCGTCGACATGATGGCATTCGCCTTGGATAGCCCTGCACCTGCTGTTATCATGCTCATCTCGGGAACCCGGGAATTCGGCTACGCCCTTTCAATCCTTCGACATCGCCGCTACACCGTTGTAGTAGTTACACCGCCTGAAGGCTCTCACATCACCCTCACCTCTCAAGCAAATGTAGTCCTTGATTGGAAATACGACATTTTAGCTAACGAAACGGATCCGAGCGAGATCGTGTCTCCATCGCCAAGCCCTGTCGAAGGACGTAGGCCTTCAATCAACTCCGGAGATGAGAGCTCTGAGCAGGATCATTTAGGAGAAAATCACGCAGCTCGTAGCACAGGTCTCAATTGTTCGCCTTTAATTATGGCGGACATGGCCGTAGATGAAGAGACACCGGCAAGTCCAACAGGCGTTCGCGATGACATCGTGAGGTCTGCTACGTCACTCGATATCGATCCTCGATCATTCTACTCGACAAAGCAACCCCCCTCGACACTTGAGCACTGCACTGGTGAAGCTCAGAACGAGTCTTTGGACACAGACGAAAGTGATGTGGCTTCTACAACCGACGAAGGGACCCCTAGTGCTCCTTCGATCCAAGACGCCATACTCGCATCTCCGCATGACGCTGTCCCTGTCCAAAGCCCTCCATCCATTCCAAAGCCAACGATGGAGGATCTTCCTCTGAAATGCGAAATTACGACACATCCTTTTACTATCAACCCGTATGCTCATCTAACCTCCTCGCTTCCCGTGGACTCAACGGCTCTTAGCATGACCGCCTTGGCCAAAAATCCGTCACGAGAGTTCAACGATCTTCTTGTTATCCTCGAGCGACTGCGATTGATAGGCCATGAGTATCCTCGCTGGACCCTGGTAGGCGCTGAACTGCGCAAGAAGGACCCATCGCTATACCGGAGAGTTGGTGTCCGGTAAGTTGTATTACCTTAGAGTGATGTGCTCCCATAATATTCTGCTGATCAAGAACTCGCTCTCTCTCAGAGGTTTCAAGCAGTATGTAGCCCGGGCCGAACTAGCTATGGTGGTCGTGACAGATCTTAGTCAAGGGCCGGGTAAGGAATGCATCGGATTGGCACAGACTTGTGCCTGCCGCATATGTCGTAGAAGCTGTCCGCTATAAAAGGGACGTAGATGATAAAAGATGGGGGTTGGCCTCCGGAACAGAGGCGGATCTTTCCCTTTTGACGACTGTCGCATAACCTTTCGTCTCGATCAATGGAGGGCCAACGTCCATGTTAACATAATTTATACATCCGACCGTTCAAGCTCAACAACTTGGCGGCGGCACTATTTCGATTCATGACTGTATCCACGGGGAAAGACTTGACGCGCGTTCACATTGATGCGGGTTGTTTGAAGGTACGACGCGAATGGCTCCCAGTCATCCTCGCCTTCTGGGTTGATGTCCTTCAAATGAGCGGGGAGTGTCCCTTCCAGTATTCTCGGAACGCCTGTGGTCATAATCAGCTCGACAGAGAAGGAGGAGATCAATCCAGCTATCAAGCGAAGGACTCACCATGAAATGCCCTTCGACATCGTGGACCCGACATGATTACGACGTCGCCAGAACGAAGAATGATAGGAAGAGGATCGATGTCCCGAGTCGCACCTCCAATGAGAAAGATCGCCGCGTTACCCAGCCTGGAAAAAAGTGACAGGGATTAGGCTCTGTTTTGGAGCCATTGGTCGCACTCACGAGATGGAGACTAGGGGCGTCGTCGAGGATACTTCCGATCGGTCAACATGTCCCATCAGTGTGTCCTTCAGTAAATCTCCAGGTCAATGGCCAGAATGTGATGCCAGACGAGAACACACTTTGACTTGATAGAAATTGACGATCCCTGCATCTGGTTCTGTAATTGGAAATATCGGTAGCTCTGTAAGCGGAGTAATGGCAGCGTTGTACGTTGATCACCTACCATACGTCTCTGACCACGTTTTCCAGGAGTCAGGTCCTTCCGTTCCCCATTCATCTACGGCCATGTCCTGCTTCTGAGCACCATCATCCCATACTGCGCTCCATGGGACTCTTTTCACAGCTCGTTGGCACACTTCTTTGACGTCTTCGGGAAATGGCGCTAGCTCTTTGCTGAAATCATAGGATTTGGATCCCCAATGATAGGATCGTCCGATATTTGCCCACCGTAGTTTCGGAAGGAGTTGTTTGGGAGACAGTGGAACTAGCGACAAAGACGGTGCTGATGGCGGAAGAGGGGCCCCATTTGGTGGAAGTTGGTCTCCAGGAGGATTTTCTATAAGGATACGTTTTGATCGCTGTTCCGAAACAGGGGCTGTTTGTGGAGTTGATGAGCGAAAGCCGCTGCCTAAAGATGAAGTGGCACGCGGTTGCACTTTGGGACATGAACCTGATGCAGTGATGTGTCTAGTCTTGGCCCATTGGTGCCACAGGCCGCATTCAGGGACCTCATAATGCACGTCTAGATTGGTCTCATTGGGAGCACGAGCCTGTCGCTCCAGACAAGAGCGAATCATGGATCGCTGCTGCTCGTTGGATAGAAATTCGGGTAGAATAATGAGACCTAAATCCGTAGGAAGTTAAATGCAAGAGTTTACGGAAGCTTAAATGCGAGCACGGCACCTGGGTGCGAGGAGATCAAATAAGCCTTCCCCTCAGTGCTTCCTTCGCCCACTTTCTCCAGTTCTATAGAACTTACTGTTTCTCCGGAAAGCTGATTTCCTCCATTACACCATCCACCACCGAGCTCTCCTAGCTTTTGATCTAGGACCCAATGGTCTAGAACGTTGTCGAGGAGGGGCGGAGGAAACTTGCTCTTGTACTTCTTCTCTTGGACTCGGAAAGCGGTCAGATCACTGTTGTCGGTTTCGGGTTTTTGACGGGTTTTCAAGAAGTGACGTCGAGCTTTCTTATATGATGGAGTCTCGGTCATCGCAGACATCTTTGGGGATGGTGGCAAAAGAAGAGTCGATGGCAAACCACGTCAACGTGGGAAGAACACGAAGGGACGGTCATTTGTCCGATCTCATCCTTCCCTTCGCACACCACCAAAGGGCTGAAGACTCCACCGCAGAATCGTCTCTACAATTGAATCGAATGGCTGGCCCTAATCTCGAACTCTTCAAGTTTGGGATATATGTCTTCTTCCCAGTCGCCATCATGTTGCACTATGGAAATCCGGATTGGTACATTGAGAACATTCTGCCTGTAAGTATTGTTGTAGGAGCGCCAGTTGAACACCACCAAGTTCAAGGCTAATTTTATAACCTCTTAACCTACTTCAGTATCGGGAGAAATTCTGGCCTTCGCCGTCCAACACCGCAGTGAGCACTCGTGATTTATAAGCACCTATTTACTGCCAATGCGGCGCTCATGAGTCAACTTATCATCTAACCCATAGGCTCGTATACCACACAACTCAACAGAGCTTCAAAATGAACTCGACCGGCTGAAGTTGCGAAAGATGCAAGAGAGGCAGCGGGCGCTTGCTCCCTCGTCCGCGTCAGACTCATCATAACTCTGGCCTTGGTATGTTGTATACTACCAATCCGTGAGCCATCTATCACAACCTTCTTCGATGGGATTGCTGATGAACTTGTCGGCGACTGGGCAGATCTATTTGAGACGTTTGCGCGTATCAATGTGCATTTGACCTCTTCACTTTATGCGTGTGCTCTCAGTCCATTTAAATAGGTTTCTGGACCCACGTGCCACATTCTGAATCGGAAACTGCCGATCTAACGATCTGCACTCATTATATGCTCGAGACCGAAGGCCCGTTCTGTTCTCATTTCCGTTCCAAGGCATGCTATTATCTGGATTGATTGACGAGATTTCAGCCCTCAAAGCATCCTTAGTGACTTCTCAGACGCACGTACTCATCTTGTACGTACATGAGTTCGCTAAAAAGACGCTTGTCAAGCCTCATTGCGCGACAGCAACTCCCATATTACGTTCTTCTACCACCGTTTGATGGACTAAGATACTGCGCTCTTCGAGTCTAGGCGAGGCTTGAATGAAATACTCGCACATAACAGGTGTTGGCGGCGATTTGCGGAGAGATCGATTGGCGATGCTTATCCCGATCTGATCTAATTGAAGTCGATAAATAGCGCGCCGTGCTGTTGATCAGTCTCTATCCACAACCATCCACCCCCTCCAATCCACTTCTCCACAGTATCTCTCCCAAACTATCAATGTCAGTCCATTTCTCTTCTGCCACTCTTGAGCACATTAAGCGATCAGATGGCGAGCTTGACTCGATATGCTGACCGAGTCATCCGCTTCTTCTTTCATCTTGGCAGCATGCCGAATAACACTGAGAGGACCTACATCATGATCAAGGTGAGCTTCGACGCTGCGTCTAGCTGATCGGATCCGATGTCTGACCCACGCTGCATAATCCACAGCCCGATGGCGTCCAGCGCGGTCTCGTCGGGATCATCATCCAGCGATTCGAGCAACGCGGGTTCAAGCTCATCGCTATGAAGATGGTGCACTCCACTAAAGAGCACTTGGAGCTTCGTGCGTCTAATCGATCATCTCCACCATTCTGTCCTTCCTCATTTTACTTCGTGCTTTATTCGATCAGACTACGCCGACCTCAAGGAGAAGCCCTTCTTCCCTCCTCTCATCAGGTACATGGCATCCGGCCCCGTTGTCTGCATGGTCTGGGAAGGTCTGGACGCCGTCAAGACCGGACGCGCCATCCTGGGCGCGACGAACCCTTTGGCCAGCGCCCCCGGTAAGCCCTTTGCATAGGTGGATCCTTCCTAGAAGGTGTTACTCATCCATAAAATGCATGACGTAGGAACCATCCGTGGTGACTTTGCCCTTGCCGTCGGACGTAACGTCTGCCATGGCTCCGACGCCGTCGAGAGCGCCGAGAAGGAGATCAAGTTGTGAGTTTTAAAAGAACAGCTGGATGGCTTGACACCTGGACTCACGAGCTGTCGATGGGACTTATCTAGGTGGTTCCCTGAGGGTGTCATCCAGTACACCGACGTCAAGGCTGAGTGGATCTTCGAGTGATCACGCTCGGACACGAACCTTCCTGAGCCTCATACTGTACCAGCACCTTTGGTACGCCCGAGATTCCGAAGATGGCTGTGTGGTCTCTTCCCGTAACCAATTCCCCTCAAAATTACACAACTTGTTGATTTGCTGCAACGTCGGAATTCGAGACGCAAAAGCAAGGCTATTAGATTTACACATTTATACGATTTAAAAGATAACGATCGGTGGTGTACCTTACGACGATCTTGGTAAGCGGGAGGACGATCGCGGGCTGGCTGTCTTTCGGCGTTCGGCAATGCTCTTAGGCGCGACCGACGCAAGACTGCGAAAAGGATAATCGTGAGAGGCTCGGTGACACTTTCTCCCTTGAAGGAGACCACTCGAAAGGAAAAATAAGAGAAGAACAGGTCAGGATTACTGATCGGATGAAAGACAGGATGCCCATCAAGGAGCGACTGGACCATGAGGAATTCAGTTGCTGTCCCTGGAGGTGATTGTCCCCACAGTGGCAGCATTCTCGAATACCGACCTTTTCATTAGGTATACATTGGCTATTATCCAATTTGTTTAATCTCATGTGGGACCGAGTACGATACCCGGAACGTTTGAGATGAGCTCGCCCATTTGTTTGATCAGATGGCGCTCCTGCTCGTGACAAAACCGGCGCGACAGCCGTGACTGTGTTTGTAACGCCGACAGAATTGAATGTCATAACAATGATCATGGCCCAAAACTCTCGTGGCTCAGACTGGTGCTGGGTAAAGTATTGCACGCAATAACCCCCAGCTTTGACCCGACACTGCGTTTCTCTGGCTGTGAGCGCCCAGAGCAACATCGACCCGCTCTCAAACTGACTGGGCAACTTGATTACGCCCGAAGAGCCTGGAGCCTTTGATTGCCCGTTTTTAATCTGTTATTGACTGGAGATATGTAGGAATCTCCCCCTCGGCTTCAACTCCTCCAAGACCTACATAGCGTGCCTTACCCATCTGATCCACCGGCTCCGTACTACATGCCAAAGTTGTTAGGTCTATTACCAGTTCCCAAGATCTCCAAAGACATCCATCAAGGCCCCAATGGTTAATCTCCACAAGACAATGGTACTCAAGACCTTGATGCAACCAAAATGGTTTGGTAGCTCGGATGATGCGCCTACTCTGCCCAAAGGATCCAAGCAGCTCGAGGGGAGAAGGCAACCCAAAGCACATGACGAGTCTTGGCTGATCAGCTACGGGTGATGGGACAATACGATATGTGTTGTATGCCAAAGACATAACGCTTTCTACTTCGGGAGGCAACATAATCCCTTTATATATCCTACACTGCCGTGTCCTTTGCATACATCTCATCTATAACTTCTTTGTACATGCCTAATGCATGCCTTCTATGCATGCCAAAATAGGTCAGGTCTTCGCTACGTCAATCAGCCAGCATGAAAATGCGACAACGAACCTCTGGATCTTGAACGTCGGTGTTAAGGTATTGTTCTCAACGGTAAACTGGTCGAGAGTGAAGTGGATATCTTTTACTGTCTCAAACCTTGGGGTTCGCGGGAACGGACCTCCATTTAGTGAAAGCAATCATGGGTGGAGGGAGCTGAAGATAAACGCACCCCTTGAGACCTGAAGCTTTCGCATGGGCGGTCATCACTTCAAGAGCAGTCTTCACGACTAGAGGATCTCTGATTGCTGCTGCAACAGCCGGCCCTGATGTCGGATCAAATTTGATAGTTGAGATGTCCGAGAGAGCAACAGGATCGGGAACGACAATGCCTATAAGATAGTCCTTTAGGGAATCGCCGTGCACGAATATTTGTGAGACTAGTGGTAAGGTAGAATAGATCTGAGACCGGAGACGCGTCCCATCGCTTAAGTTCCATGATCGCCAAGTGAACGATTTTTTCCGGATGTAGGACGTACGTTCGTAACCTTCTCCAGGGCAACATACTCGCCTTGGCTGAGCTTCATGATATTTTTCACACGATCAACTACGAATAAGCCAATTGGAGGTTAGTAGAGGATAAAGCCATACGGATGACAGCCACGTACTGATATTAAATCGGCCAGCCTTGTCGACTTCACCAACATCGCCGGTACGGAACCATCCGTCACTGTCAAAAGCTGCTTCTGTGCTCTTTTCGTCTAAGACAGCCTGAAAGGTAAGTAACACATGTCTCCCACACAATCATGAATCACAGACCTTTATAGTAGCGACGGAATACGTTCTCGCCCCGGACACATATCTAGGAAGCCCGTTGATGGCCCAGTCAGTAACTCCCAACCCACTTTCAAACTTTGCCAAGGAGCGTGCACACACACCTCCCCTCTTGGGTTCGGTGAGTCTGTCACTCGATAACAGAACTCGGGGAGATCCACGAGTTTTATCTCACAAATGAAGCCTGCACCACCAACGGTACCGTTACCGTCGGGATCATCCGAGCGATTTCGAGCCCCCCCCACCGCACGTCTCACTCATTCCCCATCCCTCGGCAACTAGATCAGAGGAATTGGCGATTAAAAGAAGTGTAGGTATGGGATCGGAGGACCCTTCCTCCTCTGTATTACCTTCACACGCGAAAGCGACCTTCAAGAAGTCCAAAACATCGGGACTTATGGGAGCCGATCCACTACTGATGAATACGACTCGTCCGCCAAGGACGGCTTGTACCTATCGCATGACATACTGCTAGTGAATTGCACATAATGAATCGGAGTTATTGGATAGAAGTTTACTACCTTCCGAAAGACGAGTGTATCCCATACGGCATGCGTAGAGGCACCAGAAGCTTTGAGGTGATAGAGTTTAGAGTCCATGGCAAAACGGAATAATGCTCCTGTATGTACAAGTGTATCGGGGCCTCATGTCGAGCAAACTATTTTGAGGGGAATCTCATTAGCTTCACATACCTTTAAGACCTGGGGTCCGAGCATGCGCCATCACGCTCCTATAGATGCGGTTCAATAGCCGTGGTACCTGAAGTACAACATGAGCTATTGTACTTTCTGTACAAGTAGTGTGCTTTTTCTTAGGCCTACAGAAGGAAAGAAATGGGGCCGCAAAGCTTGCATATCGGCCAAAAGATTTACTGGATTTCCTGTATAGTACCCAATACATCCGCTGCACAAAACGTGCGGTCTCGTCAATGCACACACGATGGAGTAGCATTCACTTTCGGCAAAAACTCACCCTGTCGAGAGCGTCATCATCTCAGTAAGGCGACCATAGATGTGCGCCAACGGAAGATACGATATCATCACAAAGTTGGTGGGAAGAGGGGGGAGACCATGAAGATGGCTCAGAACGGCCGAGGCGATATTCCAATGTGTGGCCATAACGCCTATGAGTAACCGACGTCATCATTTTCACCATCATACCATGCGCGTCACGATTTCTGACCTTTGGGATCACCAGTCGTTCCAGAGGTGTAACAGATAGTTGCGAGTTGGTCTTCCACCGCACTTATTGGGCTCATCAAGTTCTTCTTCTCCTCAGCTTCCACTGTAAGAGTTGAGCATCATTAATCAAAGAAATAAAGAAGGCAGAGACCCACGTTGCAATAGGTCCTTGATAGCAATACCCTTGGCACTTCCTATGTTGTCTAATGATAGTTTGGTCATGGTGTCAAGACGATCGAGAGAAATGATCATCTTGAGGGTAGAACAGCTGTCGGAGCTTGCGAGCAACGAAGAGACCTGTTCCACACCGCAGAAGACAATCGAGAGCTCGCTGTGGTTGATGACGTACTCTGATTACAGGCACGTGAGATGCGAGAGAAGTAGGACGTTGAGAAGAACGAAATAGAGGTCGTACCTACAGCGCTAGGACCAAGGGTATCGTAGAGAGCCACTGTTACCTTGTTGTACGCAGCACAAGCCAGGTCAACAATCTGCCACTCTGTTAGCCAGAGTCGTCCCTCTCGTTAGTAAAAGCGTTCGTACAAGTCTAACAGCACAGGTAAGAAGCGAACCTGGTCGATTAATAGACCATATTCCTACACCTTCGAAGTCTGGCCTAGTCGGTAATCTTCCTGATCGAAAGAGACCTTCGATTGCAGTTCCAATGGCTCGTCGTCGCAAATCGACTTCTTGAAACGTCTGCCAGGTGTATTCAGGTTCCCATTCTATCGGGTCTCTGGATATGATTTGTCGGTGGCCAAGGCACGGCCGGTCGGGACATTGCCGAAGGCCAGACTCGAACATCTCTGGCAAGGTCCATCGACCCAACTCTCCCTTTAGATCGTTCCATCTCGCCGCGTTTCGATTGTATATACGAGTGAGATTTGCAACTACTGGTACTGAGACATCTCAGGCTTTGAGATTCGAACCAACTATTTCGGTAGTGACCTATAATGCAAGCCAGGGCCGAGAATCAACTTTCAGCCTTGGGATCAATAATCTCACAATTCACCTGTCTGACCAGGGGCTTTGGTCCCTGGCATTTCAACCGAGCACAGGGGAAGTTGAGACCATCGGGGTGCAGGAGGGGCGGTGATTACAGACATGCTTCGGGTATCAGTGGCTTAGTTGTAAGTGGGTGGTGAGAATAGAGAAGCTCGGGTTATGAGCGCCAGAGACTTTTCGCTGAGTTATGAGGGACCGCTTGCAACGTGGGCGCCTATGTCCGGAGGCGGCTCTGCCGGCAACCCGGACGCCGGATGCAATTGCAAGGTTTCGGGCCGGGAACGGAAGCAAGAAGCTCACGACGGCGTCGATTCCAGCAGGCCAGCGCAGATCGGTTTTGTCAGCAGACAAGACCAGAAGGCAAAGGTGATTAGGCCTCTCCGTCGTGCGCCGGGAAAGCCGCAGTCTAAGGTTCGCAGTAACCCCGAGAAGAACACTTGCACAATTGGGCAAAAGTAGGTTGCAATGAAGTCCCAAGCCGCGCATGGCTATTTTCGTGATATCTTCGTATGTCCGCACAGTTGGAAATATGAAGCTGGCCACAGTTTTTGCGGGTGTCCCTCCCCCCGTACATATGAAGGGCGACTCGCAGTGTCCATGAGGCTTTGGACATCGATCTCCCCTGGACTTCTGAGCGTCAAGTGTGAAATGCATAATATACATCAGACAAGCAGTACTCGGCCCCAAGAAACTCCAACCCGGTACAGCTCTTTCGGAAACCTTGTGCAAACGCGATTTTTTTTTCCTTTTCCCTGCGCCCCCAAACAATCCTAATCCATTACTATAACTTGATGGTTTTAATGCTGGCTGCTGTTGATGGCTCACCATCACCTCAATTCAGAAACGATGGATGTGAAAATGTACCCGTAGCTAGCTATGCATAGAATGAAATGGTTTAAATACTTTGAGAATGGAAAGCGAAGGGGAAGAGGGCCAAGTGGAGTGAATCCATCCACAGGTCGGTGAAACAGCTGCTTATGAGGACTGATTGATGACTCCCTTGCGCTACAGAGTTCCGGGTACCCCCCAAAGTACATGAAGACATACTTGTACTATAGGACTGTGTAGTTGGAAAGTATGAGAAGCCTGGCTTGCCTCAGTCCGGCAGTGTGCCCGATTGAAGTTTTGCCAATCGGTCTGTTGCCAACTCTCTTGATGGATTCACTCCACTTGACCCTCTTCCCCTTCGATTTCCGTCCTCAAAATATTTAAACCATTTCATTGTATGCATAGCTAGTCACGGGGGCGTTTTCACATCCATTGTTTCTGAATTGAGGTGATGGCTCACCATCAACAGCAGCCAGCATTAAAACCAATAAAATATAGTAATTGATTAGATTTTATTGGCACACGGGGGAAGAAAGAGAGAGAAAAACTCGCCTTTAGACAAGCTTTTCCGAAAGAGCTGTAACTCACCTCTGAATTTTAAAGGTTGGTTGATGAAGGTGAACATCATAGCAATGATCATGATCAAAAGCTCTAAGGCCTCTGAAACTGGTGCTGGGTACTATATCGCAGCTCGCTCATAATGACTTCCATGCCTTCAAGTTGACACCGCGTTTCTTCTTTTGTCAGCGCATGGAGCGACATCGACCCCGTATATGTAGGGATGAGCCCTTCAGCTTCAACTCCAAAACTTACCCTGTGTACCTTACCCACCTGACCAATCGACTCCGTATTGCAATGACCGCCGAGCTGAGCGCTCAAAGTTATACGTTTATCTACTATCAGTGCCTATCAAAAGACCTCCAAACGCACCTGACACGCGGAAGTTGTAGAGGGGAAGGGTTCCCTAAGAGGCGCTTTGATGACTGGGAACCCTTGTAGATTAGATACAAGGGATACAGGCTACTTATGCTAAAGCATGGGGATAAGACGAATAGGGGGAAGGGTACAGGAGTAAAAGGAGAGTGAACTCGGGCGTCCGATAGACACGGAAAAAGCGAACGCGACCTTCAGGAAGTCCAAGACCTCGGGGCGATAGGAGCCAATCCACTACTAATGAACATAACCCGTCCGCCGAGGACAGCTTCTACCTGTGTCCTGGCACAGTGCGAATCGATTGTACGAGACCGTCCAGGGCTATCCAATATGAGTTCACTACTTCCTAAAGACTAGTGCATCCCATACGGCGTGTGTGGAGGCCCCAGACGCTCTGAGATAGTAGAGTTCGGGGTTCACGGCATGACGGAATATTAGCCCTGTATGTATCATGATATATGGGTCTCAAGTCAAGCGATCCGTTGTGGGGAAGCGTAAAGGGCTTCGCATACCCTTGAGGCCGGGGGTTCAAGGATGCACCATCACGCTCCTATAAATGCGGTCGAGTAGCCGTGGTACGTATGAACTCAAGGTGAGTCCTCTCACCACTTATACAACTCGGAGTGCGTACGGATGGGAAGAAATGAGGCCGCAGAGCTTATACATCAGTCAAAAGGTTTGCCGGATTTCCCGTGTAGTAACCAATGCATCCTCTGAAAGATACTTGTAGTTCCGTCGGTGCATAATGGGTTCACGTTCGCGTTCGGCAAGGCCTTGCCCCATCGGGGTTGTCAGCATCTCAGCCACACGGCCGTAGATATGCGCCAACGGGAGATACGAAATCATCAAAAAATTGAGGGGGAGGGTGGGGGGCCATAAATATGGCTAAGAGTCGCCGAGGCCAAATTCCAATGTGTCGCCAGGACGCCTGCAAGGAATGGACACCATCATTTCCACCATAATGCTATGCGCAACACGATTTTCTGACCTTTGGGATCACCGGTCGTTCCAGAGGTGTAACAGATAGTAGCAAGCTGCTCTTCCGTCGCGCTGATTGGGCTGATCAAATTCTTTTCCCCCTCAGCCTCCACGGAAGGTACAGGCTCAGAGGGATCAGTCAAAGGGGAAAATGTGGCCAGGGACCCATATTAAAATATATCCTTGATATCAATACCCTTGGGACTTCTTATCTTGTCCAA